>LNAC01000606.1:383732-437570 GCA_002007465.1 Ailurus styani | reverse complement strand
GAGCCCTGGGTCCCACCACGCGCTCTCTCTCTCTCTCTCTCTCTCTCTCTCTCTCTCTCTCTCTCTCTCTCTCTCAGTTAAATAAATAAATAAAATATTTTTAAAAAAAAAAAGAAGAAGAAGAAGACGACAACATGAAAAATACAAAGACCCATTACTTTGGTGAAATTTCTACAGACCAATGATCTCAAAACTTCTTGAAATATCACCATCATCATGAAAGAAAAGTATTGCACTGTACATCCCCTATCACTAAGAAAGAGAAGCTGTGCTTGCTCAACTCTTGTATTTTGTAGAAAATACACATGACTTTGGTTATGCTTCCCCAAATAATTAACTGGTCATCCAAAAGTCTTCAAGCTTTGAGTGGTACAGAGCAACAGAACGTTCTTCAGAAGATCTATACTTTAATACATATCCTCAAATTTCAAAGTACAGTATCTTTTTCAGTAAGTATAGCATTTTCCTTTTGAGAAACCCTTGGCTTACTCTTGGACCCTGGTAGAGACTGAATGTTTCAAAGCAGTACACCACGTGACTATAGAAATTAAGCATCCCACCATGAACTCTGTGTTATCTCATTTACTGAGCTCTAGTCAGCTATTCCTTGCAGCATTCCATCATCCCTGGGAAATGGTTTATATTTGAACAGGCTCAAGTAGGTCCTAACAACACAAGTTGCAAGAGCAGATGACTCAGATTCTCAGTGCATCTACTCCTGCCAAGCTGCTGGTGTTCTCTCAAACCACACCTCTGCTTCATTAAGAGAGCTCTATGACCAAGTGACTGAGAAGAAAAATAATCCAGTTTACTAATGACTCCACTGGATATAACGATACTAAGAAGCTCCCTATAGGAACCTCTGTGTAGTCTTCTGGCCCACATTGTGTGGCAGTATTTCTTTGTCCCTTTTCATGCAGCTCAGTCACCTCTCCTACAGAAGCAGACCGCTACATCATGCCAGACTCACTCAGGGGTGACCTGAGGTCAGTGTAGAAAAGTAAATATTCCCAATGGGCAGAACTTCAGAGTATACATCATGATCCACTTATCTGGAAAGGGAGATAAGCTACAGGTCTACATTAATTAATGGACAATAGCTAATAACTTCATTGGATAGTCAGGGATTTGGGAAGAATAATACAGGAGAATTAGTGATAAAAAAGATTACAGCAAAAAAACCAATCTAGACTTTTAGACTATTCTATAGTTGAGAAAGTTTGTGTACCATGTGAATACACAAAGAGACTGATACTTTACATAGAATGTTTTCAGTAGATGGTTGGACAAGATGACCTGCCATGTGCATTTGCTAACCTCTTTTGATAGTCACACAGTAATTGTTGTATTATAAATTTATGTAAAGATAAATAAATAAATAAATATATATATAGCTCATGGGGAAAAAAAGTGGTCATTGTTTCAGCATTTATGCATGAGCTTAACAACTTAGACTTCCTCTTCCCCAGATGTCTGGATATTACTTCTGCTGAGTGCCCAGTTTGAAAGCAACACTGAACAAACATGAGCTCTGCCATATGGTACCATACCCCAAAAGGAATAACCAGCCACCTGATGGCAGGTTAATTACATAGGGCCTCTTCCAACATGGTGAGTGTTGGAATCTGTCCTCTCTGAAATTGATACATTCTAGATATAGATTTGTCTGTCTTGCCTACCGAGCTTCTGCCAGCAACACCATCTGTGGACTTACCAAATGCTCACTTGCTGTCACTATAATTCACATAACATCACTTCCAACTAGGGATCTTATTTTATAGCAAAATTATTAGGACATTAGATTGATGCATTTACAATGCATTAAGATTCCCAACCAGAAGCAATTAGATTTATAAACCAGTGAAATGACTTATTATAGATTTAGTTTTGGTGCCTATTGGGAGATACCTTACAAAACTGCAATGACCTCTTGTAGAACACAGTATATCTACAAAATAGTAACCAATGCATAGTGTTTTTTCAGCCATGGCCAGAACATATGAGCTTAGGAACCAGGAAGTGAAAATGGGAGTGGCACTTCTCACTATTCCTTTAATGGACCCCTAACATAAATTTTATTTCACATTCTTCCCACTTTCAACTACATTGGTTTAAGGATCTTAGTACTCAAGGAAGGAATACTTTCACCAAGAGATGACAGTGTCTCAAACAACTTGACAAAGACAAAAGGATTACTATGTTGGCTGCAGGGTTAAGTATGTTGAAAAAGTAATAATTACTGCTACACAGTATAAGCATAAAATAATATTTCTCTAACACAAGTATTTCCATAAGGTGCTCCTTAGTATTTCTGTGTGCATTGACAAATATTAACGGAAAGTTAGAGTATCCTCATCGATGCAGAACCACCAAGGGCTCAAACCCTAAGGAATAGGATTCCTAAATAAAGAACCCCAGTTAACTGAGCCAATACTAAGCTAAAGATAAATGTAATATGGAATGGTTAGTTGTTGATGAAGAAAGTTATACAGATCCAACTAAAGTCAATATGCAGAAAATATAACCGATTTTCTGTCTTATCCTTCCTTTATTTAGTATATTTTGATAAAATTTACTTCATAATTCAGTCCACATTTAAAAATATCAAGGTGGAATTGAGGAAATATAACCATCATTACATATATTAGACCTAAAAAAGACTGTACTAAACAGAGAATCTTAGGATCTCCTCGTCTGGGAAGAGGGCAAAGATTTTGTTTATAAAAGACATTGTCACCTTATTGGGTTGGGAACATAGTTTTTGTTGCTATTGTGGTTTTAAGTCTGGAAAATGGATATATGTCTAGATAAAGGATGACAGCTGTTTTTCTTGACTGCTCAAAATATTTTCAATACTCATCTTGCTTTGGATTGCTTCCTATTTTGTAAATCTTATTTTCCCAGGTGGAATCCCAGAAACTACCTCTTTATAGACTCCTTTACAAACAGCACAAGCCAGGGTTGCCTGGGTGGCTCAGTTGTTAAGCATCTGCCTTTGGCTCAGGTCATGATCCCACAGTCCTGGGATCAAGCCCCACATCAGACTCCCTGGTCTACAGGAAAGCCTGCTTCTCCCTCTCCCACTCCCCCTGCTTGTGTTCCCTCTCTTGCTGTGTCTCTCTCTGTCAAATAAATAAATAAAATCTTAAAAAAAAAAAAAATAAACAAACAGCACAAACCATGTTATCTGGTTTCTGCCATGTGGGAAAACAGAATCTGCATGGGGAATTCATTTTTCGATGGTGTGAATGGCACAAGGGGAAGAGATAGAGATGGAGGCCCTCTGTGGAACTGATCTGTGGCGTGGTTCTGGAGTTCATGGTGGTGACAAAACACAGCCCCCCCATTAGTCCAGTTCCATGGTTTACCTCAAGGTATTGCTCCTGGAAGCTTAATCTATTTTTCCAGCTCTTCCAATGACCCTGTGTAGGGAACACTATGGTTTATCATTTGAACTAAGACACATTTGGGAAGGAAAGGGGCTGCTATTAATAATGTCAAGGATAAACTAGAATTACACTGAAGAGATGGGACATGTAGTAACTTTAATGCTTTGATTTACTTCACACATTTTGCTGATTGAGTTAGTCAGAATAGACTTGTTTTTTACTAAGAACCCTAACCAAAATACCATTGGATTTTTAAGATTATTAAATGAGTTTAATAATGTAAGTGGACCCTGTGTACTATATTGTGCCTATATAATGTGGGGGAGAATATTCTATTCTACAAATTCATAAAGCAAGTTCAAATTAATTCAAATTCACAGTATCTAATATATCAATATTAGTTGACTTCATGTAACTATATGCTCGTTGCCTAAGAACCATGACTTACACTGATGTTATACGTCCTTAACGAAGCTTAGGGAATGGAAATAAAGATTGCAATGTTCTTATAAATAGTGACTCACTAACAAGTAGGTGAGTTAAGGTTGTTAAATGCAATCCTACTAGGATAGAATATATCCTTTAAGAAATCTTTAAGTTAATTTCCATGTTAAAATTGTCATTACCGAATTTTCTATATAAGTTGTTATTTTATGCTATAGACATATAGCTACAGGCATGTTGTTGTATGCTATAAATATAAATATTTGCACTATCATACTACTAATGTCTGAAATCCAAGAAGAAAAAGTATCAGTCTCACTCATCATTCCAGTGTCTTCATTCAAAAAATATTACTGAACAGTTACTGGCACTTTACTTACTCATTGAGCAATTCATGTAGGCACTAGGCTAGCAGCTGAGAGGATCATGACGAGCAAAACAGACATGATCCTAGAGACAGGAGTCTAGGTTTCTCAAACAGGAAATGGAGCAATCAAATCATAATACAAATAAATAAATGGTTACAAATTTAAATCAGTGCTGCAAAGGCAATGTATAGGATGCTCCGGAGCCCCAGGGTGGGTGCTGAGTCAGGGAAGAGCTTTCTGAGGAAGTGGCGTTTAGACGGACACCTGAAAATGACGAGACAATGACTGAGAGTGGGAGTGCATGTGGGAGAAGAGGCAGCTCTAGACCCAGAGAAAGCACATCAAAGGCTATGAAGCATACCTAGGCGTGGAATTCTGTTCAAAGTACTGAACGGAGACCTGTGCAGGTAGAGCTGAGAGCAAGGGCAAGTGGCACCTCGGGGACACTGGAGGCAGCAGCCACCTACCCCCAACAAGGGCCTGGGGAGATGAAGAGGAAGGAGGCCTGGCCCAAGTCCCCTCTCCTATGCTGAGGCACTGGGTAGGTCAGTAACAACCTTAAACAGAATACCAGGAGTTAGTGCAGGAATTCTACTTGAAATTATAAAAAGCAGAGAGAGCAGAGGGACACTCACACCAAAGTCCTTGTGGGAAAGCCAAAAATTAGGAGATTAGGAGTCCAGACAAAACCATCAACACCGAAAAGATGACATTTAGATCAAGACGCCAGACTGAAACATCCTCTCTTTTCCAAATCCCTTAGCCTGTGGGGGAAAAAATATTAATTTTCACTTACAAAGGATAGTTGTGCTGGAAAAACCAACCAAAATAATTATACCATCACCTAACCAGAAATTCAAGGAAGAAATAAAGCAGATGGGAAATGGAGGGGAATTAAGAGCCAGTAAATCCCAAACAAAATAAACAAAAACTCCACCCAGCTTAAAACACAAGCAGGAGGAAAGTATTTAAGTGAATTTGCAGTTTATAAAAATTGTTTTTAATCAAAACTACCCTTGAAGAGAGCTTTTATCTCACTGCACTCATTTGTATATTTAAATGTAGTACGTTATGCATGTATTATGTTGGGAATCGTTTCAGGAGGTCCAGGTCTGCTAGGGGCTTAGAACACCTGGAAAAACACCCCGAGAAATTGATCTCCAATTCATCCATTCTTGCAGTAAGCACTCAGGAATGTGCTGGGGTGGTCACGAGTCAGTTTGCATCTGGTGATCATTAGAAACTTAACCAAAGTCTCCAGAACCGTTGAGAGTGATCAAAAGGGAGTAAAAACCTCTGAGTAATAGCAAAAAGACCTTTTAAAAACCCTTCAGAGTTCTCTTTGTCAACAAAGGGTGCTACCAGCAGCAAGATACCTTGTGGTGGATGACAGTCCCATAGGTAAGCTGTCACTCCAACAGGGGGATTGCTGTTGGGCTTTTTCCCCCCAGAACTGTCTGGATAGAGCAACTTATATCTTTTCTACTCCCAGTTAAGGAAGTTGTGGTGCATATCTGAAATTGTGTTGTCTTCCAGTCAACACAATCATCTTTATAAAAACTTCACAATTACCTATTTTTTAAAAAATAAATGAAAAATGATCCTTGATAAGCTCTTGAGAAGGGACCATGTTGCAGACAATCAAATAACTCTGAAGCACCCAGAACAAGTCATGCTTCCTTGTTGGAACAGAATATTTCTTTAGTTAAAATATCTTACATTTGGAAGATGTGCTACAAAGGACAAGGCTAAATCTCTAACTATTGTTATCACAAGAAACGTAGTGAATGGTTTTAGGACAAGAGGTGTGTGGATGCCAAATATGGTGGAAAGAACAACAGAAATACATCTCCCATCTGAGATTTGCATGTTCTGGGACAAACCTGACTGAACAGAATGATAGGCAACATCAACTGTCATATTTAAAATTTTGTTTTTCTTTATGTTTGTCCTATAATGTAATTGAATTCTGGAAAACAAAGTACAAATATAATATAACTCCACTGCAAAAATAAGAGCCGTTCCAGATATACTCTAAGCTTAGAGGCAAGGAAAATAAAAAGTGGAGTAGCTTCAGCACAATCATCAGAGTAATTCACTAAATTGTGAATTCAGTAAATTCATTAAATTCATTAAAAGCGTGATTCATTAAATAATTTTGTGAGTCAGGTAATTGGACAAGTGTCAGTGGGGTGGTTTTTCTACTCCTTTTGTCATCAGCTGAGGTCACTTGTTCATATGCAGCTGGCAGAAAAACGGGGCTAAAGTTTCCAAGACAGATTTATTCAATGCCTGGTGAGGGTGGCTGGAAGAATGGACTTAGTGGGAACTGTCAACCAGACACCTGCAAGTTGACTGTCAACATGGCAGCCTCAGAGTAGTGAAACTTCTTACATAACGGCTGGCTTCCCCAAAGCAACAATTCCAAGAAACCTAAGGGAAAGGGTCTTAGGACCTAGGGTTTCTTAGGAAATCCAAGACTGTCACTTCTGCCCACATTGTAATGGTCAAGTATAACTAAGGCCACACCAGATTCAAAGGTAGAGAATGAGAGACCACCTCTCATTGGAAGGAATAGCAAAGAATTTGTGACCATGTTGAATCTACCACAGATAGATAATTTCCACTTATGGCCATGATGGAATACATGCAAAGTCAAGATACAAAATTCACTTGCATTTATATATAGTAGCAACAAATAATGGGAAAATGAAATGTAAATAATATTATTTAACGTAGCATTAAAACACAAAAGATACTTAACAAAGTATATGCAAAACCTGTATTTTGAAAATGATAAAACACTGCTAAGAGAAATTAGAGAAACCCTAAATAAATAGAAAGATATACCATATTCATGGTTTGCAAGACTAAATAGAGTAACTATGTAAATTCCCCCCAAAGTTATTTATAAATTTAAAGTAATCTCGATCAAAATTTTTTATTTTGTGGGGGGCACCTGGATGGCTCAGTCATTAAGCGTCTGCCTTCAGCTCAGGTCATGATCCCAGGGTCCTGGGATCGAGCCCCACAAAGGGCTTCCTGCTCCACGGGAAGCCTGCTTCTTCCTCTCCCCCTGCTTGTACTCCCTCTCTCACTGTCTCTCTCTCTGTGTCAAATAAATAAATAAAATCTTTAAAAAAAAATTTTTTTATTTTTTTGCATAAATTGGAATACTGATTCTAAACTTATATGGAAATGCAAAAGACCAAGAATAATCAAAGCTATTTTGAAAAATAAAATTGGAGGGCGCCTGGGTGGCTCAGTGGGTTAAGGCCTCTGCTTTCGGCTCAGGTCATGATCTCAGCGTGCTGGGATCGAGGCCCGCATCGGGCTCTCTGCTCAGCGGGGAGCCTGCTTCCTCCTCTCTCTCTGCCTGCCTCTCTGCCTACTTGTGATCTGATCTCTCTCTGTGTCAAATAAATAAATAAAATCTTTAAAAAATTTAAAAAAAAGAAAAATAAAATTGGAGGACATACACAGCCTGATTTCAAAACTTACTACAAAGAAAAACATGATATTAGCATAAAGACAGACATATAGACTAATAAAACAAAATTGAAAGTCCAGAAATAGGCCTAAACATATATGATCAGTTCAATTTTACAAAGGTACCAAAGTAATTCAATAGGGAAAGAACTGTCTTTTCAACAAGTTTGCTGAAGTAACTGAATACCTATGTTTCCAATGACGGGGGTGGTGGGGGGAAGAACATTGACTAATTCATTGCATCATACACCAAAAGCACTAACAATAGAAGAAAAAAATTATAAATACAGTTACAAATACTTCATGAAAATTAAAATTTTCTATTCTTCAAAAGATAGTACTTTTCAAAAAATATCAAGAAATAAGAAAATAAAGAGTTAAGCCACAGACAAGGAAAACCTTACTGCAACACACATAAAGGTTTTATAACCAGAATTCTTATGAATCAATAGGAAGATAAATGACTCAATTTAAAAATGGGCAAAAAGATTTAAACAGGTATCCCAAGGAAGACATATGAATGTCCACAAAGGACACAGAAAGATACACTACATCATTACACATTTGGGAAATGCACGTTTGGACTATGACATACATGCCTATTAGAATGGCAAAAATTTGAAAGCCTGAAAATAACAAATGTTGATGGGGATGTAGAGCAATGTAGCACCCACACATGCTGGTAGGAATGCAAAATAGTAGAGCTACTTGGAGTACCATTGGGTAGATTCTTATGAAGTTAAACATATATTTACCATACAACCTAGCAATTTCACTTGTTGGTATTAACCTAAAAGACATAAAAGTGTATGTCCACACAAAGACCTGCAAGTGAATGTCCATAGCTTCATTCATAATAATCTCAAACGGGAAACAACCCAAATGCCCATCCACTGGTAAGGTGATAAATAAATTGTGACATATCCATATAATGGAATACTACTCAGGACTAAAAGGGAGAAATTACTGTTATATGCAACAACATAAATGGATCACAGAGACATTATGATTAGCAAAAAAAGCCAGATATAAAAGACTACGTATTATATGATTCTATTTATATAAAGTTCTAGAACATGCATAACTATAGTGACAAATTGCAGACAAATGGTTGCCTCTATGAAGGGAATCAGGGAGTATTTTCTATGCCAACACACAATGAAACTTGGAAGTGATGAAAGTATACTATATCTGGGTTGGAGTGGTATATATTCTATACACATGAGTGCATACATTTGTCAAAACCCATCTAACTACTTAAAATTGGACTATTGTACGTGCATCATACCTCTATTAAGTTGATTTTTAAAAAATAAAAACCCTGGGGTGCCTGGGTGACTCAGTTGGTTAAGTGTCCAACTCTTGATTTTGGCTCAGGTCATGATCTGAGGGTAGTGAGACAGAGCCCCGCATCAGACTGTGTGCTGGGTGTGCAGTCTGCTTAAGATTCTCTCTCTCACTCTCCCACTGCCCCTAGCCCCTTCCAAAAAGAACTAAAAAACCAAAACCAAAACAAAACAAAAAAACCTTTATTTTATAAATGAGAAAAGTATATTTCTGAAATTAAAAGGTCAAAATGTGGGATAAATATGTAGTATAAACTCAGTTGAAGATCAAATCAGTAAACTAAAAGATCAAAAGCAATGTTTCTGAGCCCAAAAGGTCATGGCAATCTGAAATATTATAGAGTAGTAGGATATTTCAGAAAGCTGAAAAGTTCCAGCAGTCATCAACAGAAGTTCTACAAAGAGAAAATAAAGAGGAAGATTTTTTATAGAAGGAAAATACAATTTCCCAGAGCTGAAGAAAAGTCAAGAGGTTTCACACGATGAGTACCACTGGCTGTGGAGAAATCAGGAAAAAAAAAATTTTTTTTAATTCCAACATAAATACTGGTGAAACTTTAGGATTCTCAGGAAAACAAGAAAATCCTAAAAGCTTTTGGACACCAGACAACCTACACAGGCACAAGGATCGACTGGAATCAGATTTCACTTTGGCAACACTGAATGTTAGAAGACAATAGTGTCTTTACTATTCTGAGAAAAAAAGAAATGATTCGTAGTTTAAATTTTTGAACCAAATCAAACCTGCATCTACTAATGAAGGTAGAATAAAGATATTTTCAGACACACAAGAACTCAGAAAATTCACCCTCCTGAGGCTCTTGCTCAAGACTTCAGTCTTTCCACTGATTTTCATCTCCGCTTGATTTACTGCCTAGTCTCTCTGCATCTGGTCCTGGTCTGTCCCATATATTTTTCACTCTGCTAATGGGACAGTGTTTGAAAATGGCAAATCTCTTGGGCCTGGGTGGCTCAGTTGGTCAAGTAGCTGCCTTGGGGTCAGGTCATGACCCCAAGTTCCTAGGATCGAGCCCAATTTTGAGCTCCCTGCTCAATGGGGAGCCTGCCTCTCTCTTTCCCTCTGCCTGCTGCTCTGCATGCTTGTGCTCTCTCTCTCTCTGTGTCAAATAAATAAATAAATCTTTAAAAAAAATAAAGGAGAGGAAGAGGAAGAGAGAGAGAGAGAGAGAGAGGAAGAAAAAAAGGAAGAAACTCCAGCCACTTTCCTTTCGCCCCAGCTACTTCTGTCTCCTGAGATCCCTTTCTTCTCCCCTATTTCTCTCTGAGCTATAATCTCTGAGTCTCCAGAAGGTACCATGTACCTTCCTGATTATCTTTGTCTGGGAATGCTCTTCCCTTGCCTCATTCTTCATCTTCCTTCAGGACTTTCTTGGTCTTAATGTTATTTCCTCAGAAAAGAGTTCCTTGGACCCTCACTCCCACCTCTTACCCCTCCATTAGATTAGATTTGACTCCTTTGTTCATGATCCTAACAGCATCCGTATTTTAATTATAATTATAGTAATTATATGATACAGCTAAAACTAAATACATATTTATATAACTGTTTGTTTAGTGTCTTTTTTCCCCCAACAGGCAGTGAACTCTATAGATGTAGTCTCATTTTCCCACAGCTCTGTGGATGACAATGCTGTCTGTCCCCAATGTTTGTTCTTCCCTTCACGAGGAGCAGACAAGATGTGTCCAGGTTCTGGTTAATGGGGTGTGAGCACAACCTGTGGTTGTACACTTACAGGAAACAGGTTTGATCTTCACTTCCTCATTTCACCTTCCTGCTTGCTAGTAAACCAGCACAAACCTTACTAAAGTCAAAATCTTAGAGAAAGATCATTGACAAGGCAGGAACAAGCATCCCTGACTCTGAGGGGCCACCTATACCAATCCTGGAATGATATTCTTGGACTGTTACATGAACGAAAAAAGAAAAATACTCCAGGTGACATTGCCAGACCCCAGTCTGAAAAATACTACTCCTTCCCTCAAACAAAGAACTCTAGAATTGCCTCTCGTTTCACTTATGATTTCTTATACACTTTCTCCTTTCACACATGGGTACCATAAATATTTATTATATTCAAGGATCTATTTATACAATCTTTCAATTTTTTATTATCCAGTTATCTAGATGCCCTCTATAAGACCCACTGCTTTGACGTTATCAATCTTAAATTATAATGGGGAAAGAGGATGTAACTGCAAAATACCTTTTTATGAGTTATATTTGGAGTCCTAAAGTGTCCTCACCTCAAGGAGAGATAGGCTAGCCACGCCAAAACAAGCACATCTGAAGTCAGTCTGGAAAGGTCTTACTGGATCTTGAGTTTCAAGGGACATTGGCAAGGACAAGCTCACACACAGATGGGACGGTCAGCCGTGTAAGTGTAGCTATCCACAGAGGAGCACACTAGTCCCTGAACTGACCTACCTACTTCCACTGCGAAGCCCTCAAACTGTCTGCCAAATGATCTTTCTAAAATGAAAATCTGATGATGGTATTTCCCCTGCTCAAAATCCTTCATTGGCTTTCCATTGCTCTTGGGATAAACACCAAAACCCTCCGTGTGGCTTGCGAGCCTCTGTAGGATCCTCTCTCTGCTTCTCTAACCTTCATGCCTCCCCCTCGCTCTCTGTGTGACGGCCACGCTTGCCTCCTTCAGTGGCCTCCGAAACACGAAACCCTTCCCCCTTGAAAAGCAAAATGTTCCTTTTGCTTGAAATATTTTTCTCCATCATGCCTCCCTCTACTTATTTCATTCCTACTTAGCTGACTGAACTCGTGCGTCACCTTTTCGGGAAAGAAGGCCTTGCACAAGTCTTCAGTCAATTCCACTCCCCATTCTATACATTTACACTGTTAGGCTTTTTTCTAGAACATATACCACTGGAATTATCTATTTGTAAACATATTTGATTCAAGTATATCTCATCGGCCACAGGACTCATGAGAGCAAGGGCCCTGTCCATTCTGCATACCATTCTATCTCGTGGCTTATGAGGGGGTTTAATAAATATTAGTTGAATAAAATGAATAAATGAATGGTACATGATTTGTAAGGTAAGGGTAAAAGGCAGTCCTGCCTCTCTTTTCTTTTTTAAAGATTGTATTTATGTATTTGTCAGAAGAGAGAGAAAGAGAGCACAAGCAGGCAGAGCAGGCAGAGGGGGAAGAGGCTCTCCGCTGAGCAGGGAGCCCAAGGTGAGCCTCGATCCCAGGACCCTGGGATCATGACCTGAGCTGAAGGCAGCCACTTAACTGCTTAACCAACTGAGCCACCCAGGCACCACTGCCTATCTTTCCCAACAGCCTGCTATTAGGGCCTGGAATTCTCTCCATGTTTTAATCTAATCCAACATGGATTGAGGGCTTCTGGAATGTAACTGTTAAGACATATGCTTATGAGGCTCTATTTCCACCTGTACCTGCCAACTAGAAGTAAAAGAGCTATGCCCTATGGAAATTTTAGGCAATCCCCTACCTGTGTACATAACCTTCTGGGGTCAAAGGGGATGGAAAGGCTTCCAAGAAGAGAGGTAGCATGGAGAGTGGTGGTTATGAGCTTAGAGTTTCCAGCCCAGCTCTTTAGTTTTGAATCTCTGTCCCAGGGCTTATAAGCTACTAGTCTGAGGCAGTTTTCTGTCCTCTCTGTGCCTGAGTTTTCTCAGTTGTAAACTGGAGCTAGATATTACGTGCCTCATAGGCTTATAGGGATTCACTGAGCTACTATTTTTTTTAATTTTTTTTTTTATTTATTTGACAGAGAGAGAGAGAGAGATCACAAGTGGGCAGACAGGCAGAGAGAGGAGGAAGCAGGCTCCCTGCTGAGCAGGGAGCCCGATGAGGGGCTCAATCCCAGGACCCTGAGATCATGACCTGAGCCAAAAGCAGAGGCTTTAACCCACTGACCCATCCAGGTGCCCCTTTAATTTTTTTAGAGATTTTATTTATTTATCTAACAGAGAGAGAGATATTACAAGCAGGCAGAGAGGCAGGCAGAGAGAGGAGGAAGCAGGCTCCCCACCGAGCAGGGAGCCTGATGTGGGGCTCGATCCCAGGACCCTGAGATCATGACCTGAGCTGAAGGCAGAGGCTTTAACCCACTGAGCCACCCAGGCGCCCCTCACTGAGCTAGTATTAATAAAGTACTTATCAGAGCACCTGACAGAGGCTAAGTGATCTCTAAGAGTTTGTAGGTAAAACATAGTATAGGGGACAGTCTGCTCCCAGAGTAAAGGGAAAGGCACGGTGCTAGGCACCACAGTCAAGCGTATATAAATGCACCTTCAGAGGACATAGGTCAAGTCTACCCCCCTTCTTACCATATGTAACACATTGCTTGGGGTCAGAAGTTGTGCTACTTAGGTGTTTCTTGTTTTACACAGATGTCTTCCTGGAGCTATAAACAGAGAACTATTTGACCACAGCCAATCTTCTTAGTAAGGTCCACGTGCAAGGCCTAGAATGATTCACTTTAATAAATGCGGGTTGGAGAGAAGTAGTTAATTTAATCTAGCAAATATTTACTGAGTGTGGCAGACACCCGCTAGCTGTTCCCCATCACCCATGCTCTTGCCCTCCTTGGCACAGTGCTGGCCTGCACAGGCCAGGCCCACTGAACCTAGCAAGGGAATGAAGAGTTCTCTTCAGTAGATCATGAACAAAGTGATGGGTGGTACTTTCAAGCCATGATGGTTCCACTCTCCTTTTCCCCATATCTGAGAATCTTCTGGAAGACTCTGATACCCTCTTGGAGCAGAGCACCTTCTCCAATTCCAATCCAACATTTCTCTTTGTTATGTGCATTTAAGATAAAGCCTATGGGTTATTTCAATAGGTTGTCATTACTGAGAAGCTTTCATAGCTTTATATTTAAAAACTATAGCTTACATGAAGTTATAGGCTCATATTAGACTATTATGGGAGCAAGAAGTAAAAACTTTTATTGTTAAGCCATTGAGACTTGGGGGCTATTTGATGCGGTGTATTCTGACTAACACCCAAGGAATGGGCTGGGTACTTGGATCCATTTATGCAACCCAGTTTCAACTAAGATTTCCACAGCCATTGTAATCCAAATATGCTCTTCAAATCTCAAGTTCTTCTGTAAGACTCCCAGGATGTCTGTGAGGATATATTCTTTTTTTTTTTTTTTTAAAGAGAGAATCTTAACCAGGCTCCACGCCCAGCATGGAGCCTGATTTGGGGCTGAATCTCACAACCCTGACCTGAGCCCAAATCAAGAGTGAGATGCTTAACCAACTGAGCCACCCAGGGGCCCCTATGAAGGTGAATTCTTACACTCACCTCCAGCACCAATCTCTTGGTTCTGCAGAATTAAAACTTACTCTGGCCATTTCTCAAGGACTTTTTTTATTCTCAGCAGCATCAACGAAACATGAAATGCAGGCTCTACTCCATGTCCCTCTCTTCCCCCTGCAAATTCCACTCTCACAATACTTTCATTATTCAGTTGACTTTACTGCACACTGGGAGCACAGTGAGACAGTACAGGCATATTTACCTTGTACGGCCCATGGAGCTTCAAAGAGAACAGCAGACATTTTGTGCGACATTCTCTTTAGCTCCACTCCACCCCAGGAAACGATGAGAGATAATCCTCAACCTCACAAGAGCCTTTCTATTCCTTAACGTTCTGCCTTTGCCTGCCCCAGATATGAGAACATCAAATTTTTCTCCCTGAAGTATGGACTCCAGCAGTTTTAATTTCATGAAATTCACTTCTAAACTCTAACTTTCACGCCTGTCTTTGCATTAAGGTCATCCTCACTGCAAGAGGAACCTCTGCATTTCAAGATCCTTTTCAGAGAGACCCCCAAAATACATGATCACTTTCACAGGAGATGTATAGTCTCATGGAAAAGAAAAATACACAAATAATCGATAAATCAGAGTGTGTGATTACACCTTCACAACCAAGCTACTTCTTTCACACCCCCCAGGATTCTGGGAGGAAGGACCAAAGCTGGCATGGTTCCTCTCCACTCTGTTCACTAACAAAGATCTCTGAGCTTTGGGGGAATTAAAAACCATTTCCCATCACAAAAGGAGAAGGACCTTTGGTCTACAGCTTTTTAACTTTATGACAGTCTTCTCTCTCCCCACAGAGAATGAATTAAATTGCAACTCTCCACTCCAACTCCTCAAACAGTAAATTGAGGCTATAAAGACAATTCCAATTCAAGGTTTCTTTTTGTTATGTGTGCTTAAATTGGAGCCCTGGAGTTATTTTAATGATACTTTCTTTGCTGAACAGTGTTCTGAATGGCTTTATATTAAATACTAGCTTTGTTATTGAAGCTATAGATAAATGACTCTCAGTAATAGTAACCTTTGGTGCTTCGGTTCTGAGAGCATACATTTTAAGTAAAGTGCAATGCAGAAAACAACTCCAACCCCATAACAGTTTGATTTCAGCATATTGCTGATCCTGGGCCAAATGGTTTAGTGCATCAGATGATGTAAATTAGAGTCAGAGTGCAGAAGAGAATATTGAGCACTTATAATCACCCATTACAGGGCTGATAGTTGGTAAAAAGCGTTAATTCATTTTCATTGTAAGTATTCCCTGAAAATGCCATCACATCATAGTAGTGTGATATAGATACTATCATAATAATATGATCTCTGAATGAAAGGCTCATATTTTTATTAGAATCTCACGATTAAACATGTCTTCATTGATAAATTGAAATAATAAAGCTTTTCCTCTTAAGATGATACCTTTTTAGGTCTCAAAATCCTTGTTTTCTCTTTTGTCCTTTAAATATTAATAGATATAATCTTCCTTTTACTGTGGTCATAAAGAAAAGTTAAATTCTATTAATATTTACTCTTAAAATATAACATAGACTCTGTTTTTCTCTGATTCACTGGCTTTATTCCTTTTACATAGAAGATGTAAAGATTAATATGAAACTGAGGTGAGTTAGAAGTATTTTATCTGCACATTTAAGGATGAAAAATGAAAATACTACATATGATTTCTCAACCTTCTATATTAGCCCCATTGAACTGATATTCAAAAACAGCTGAAAGCAGATCTTAGATAAACTCTGTGTTCTAAATTATTATTGGTTGACTGTACCTTTGAATCAGTATATTATGTTTTACTCTCCCAGAAAGAGCTGAATTTCAATAAACCTTTTAAGTTAGCATGTTCCCCATAGAGTTAGAGAGTTGGACCTGCCAACAGTGTGTGTATTTTTCTAGCATCTATAAGACTATGTGAAATAAAATCATAGATTTCCAGAACTACAAGTGACTTTGGATTCTTCAATTATAATCTAAACAGCCCACTTGCCATTTGTCAGATGGAATCTATTTGAATACCAAGAAAAACCTTTTTTTTTTCAAAGATTTTATTTATTTATGAGAGAGAGAGAGAGAGAGAGAGAGAGAGAGAGAGAGAGAGCACAAGCAGGCAGAGTGGCAGGCAGAGGCAGAGGAAGCAGGCTCCCTGCCAAGCAAGGAGCTGGATGCGGGACTCAATCCCAGGACCCTGAGATCGTCACCTGAGCCGAAGGCAGCTGCTTAACCAACTGAACCACCCAGGCATCCCTACCAAGAAAAATCTTAATCAGGCTTTGAAAAAGAATAAAATGGAATTTGGGGGGGGGGAATTTTTTTAAACCAACACTTTAATAATTTAAATAATAGGTAAACTTATAAGAGGCAGCAGAAGTGAGATTATTTTCTTATCTTGGTTTTAATCTGCTTTTTAAAAAAGATTTTATGTTTTTGAGAGAGAGAGAGAGAGAGAGAGAGAGAGAGCACAAGGCGGGGGCGGGGGGAAGGTGGGGCCCTTGATCCCAAGAGCCTGGGATAATGACTTGAGCCAAAAGCAGACGCTCAACAGAGCCACCCAGGTGCCCCTTAATCTACTTTTTAAAAATGGTTCAAGAACTTCATTTTTTTAAACTAACTTTGTCTCTCTGTTTTCCTTGTGTTATTACACACAATCTACCTGGCTGCAAGAAAAACTGCATGGGACCCTAAGGGGATGAGGAGGAAAAAGGATGAAATAGTTCCAGTAGAGGAGAAGCCTTAAGACATAACCTGTTTTAGTAGGTCCCAACCTGCAAGGCATTGGAAGTACTCAAGAAGTTTCTAAAAATGCAGATTACCAAGACTTGCCCTGGAGATGTAGATTTGAGAGTTATAAGTCAAAACCCAGAAATATATATTAAATTTCTCAGGTACTCAGACGATCAGTTGACCTGTTGTCCCTCGTCTTAGTCCAGTCTCCCATATTAGAGTATCTGAAATGGTTTTCATAAAGTTAACAAGTAATTAAAATTGAGATTTAAATCCAGGTAATTCTACCCCATGGACAATTATTCTAACTAGTAACCAGAAATGAGACTAAAATCCATATCCATGTTCCTTTGATGTTACTGTGCTTGAGGAAGAGACAAACGAAGGTACCACGGGCTAAACATTGAGAACAGATGAACCAGCTACATACATGCTTGACCCTTGAATAGGCCTAATATCTGCTCTGGAGGATTTGATTTAGCCATTCCATTAAGATTAATGACGATAGTGGAAAATTAGAAACATCTTAACTAACGAACAATAGGATATTTGGTACCTAAGTTATAGTACATGTTATGGTACAAGGGAAAATGTATGTCTTTAACAAAGATAATATAGATGCATACTTGGGATGTGAAAATATATTCACAACATATATGCATACACAGAAAAAAATCTGAAGAATATACATAAAAATATGGACAGTGGTTTCCTCAGTGAGTAGTTTTCTCGGTGGTAATAAAATCGTGGAAAATTGTCTAAAGTTTGCTAATCATAGTTTACATGTTTTGACAACAATCACATATTGATTGTAATCAACATGAATACACAACACACGTACATACAAATCCAGAAGTTTTATGGCTTTGGAGGCAACTGTTCAGTGATTCTGTTGAACCAAAGTTCAACCCAACTAGAATAAAGATGATGAGAAGGCTGCAGGTTTTTTCCACTTTTCTGTGGGCTATTCTGTGTGTGTGTCCTGTAAAACCAAGATAAAATTATGCATAATGTACATATTTAAATTAATTGTGTATTTTTTTTTAAGATTTTATTTATTTATTTCACAGAGGGAGAGAGATCACAAGGAGGCAGAGAGGCAGGCAGAGAGAGAGAGGGGGAACCGGGCTCCCCACTGAGCAGGGAGCCTGATGCGGGCCTCGATCCCAGGACCCTGAGATCATGACCTGAGCCGAAAGCAGAGGCTTTAACCCACTGAGCCACCCAGGCGCCCTAATTGTGTATTTGTTGAAGGTCTGTATTTATGTGACGACTCTTCCACAGTTCCTAACATATAAATGTTAGTATCACAATAAATGTTAGTTTCCCTTTCCCTTAGGGATATGATTGGTGGTGTAGAAGGGGTTATAATAATACAAATATATAGCCATTTTTTATAGAAGGGAGGGAGAGATTCTGTAATTGATCTAATATTAGATCTACAGTTCTACCAAAGACCTTGCTTTCTACTCTGTTTATTAATAATTTAGCTATAGTGGTATACAAAGGAAGTGGGGTGTATTTACAGAGAAAATATTGAAACCTCCGTTGAAGATAAGGTTGTACAGTCTAGCAATAAAAATGCGTGCATGGGTAATATATTACTACCTTTTCTGTGTTGACTGCGGCTCTAGTGACTCAAAAGTGGCTATTCTAGAAGACAGGGTGTGAAGGAAAGAGCATTTGCTCATTTCATGATTCTTGTCTCTGCTACTGACTAGTTCTGTGATTTGGGGTAACAGATAAATGTTCAGTTCAGGGTTCAAGACAAATCTAACACCCTCTATAGGAAGTGCCACATTTAAATATGTGTGGGTCTACACACTTGCAAGTATGTTTACATGTGCGATATGTATCTATAAGCTAAACACACAACGTTCTTACAATATATTCCTTTTTTAAAAGTTTTATTTAAATAATCTCTATACCAACCATGGGGCTTGAACTCATGACCCCAAGATCAAGAGTCGCATGCTCTTCAGACTGAGCCAGCCAGACATCCCTCTTATAATATATTCTTAAGCTGAGGATTTCAGAGTCCATAAACTAGACTTATCACTCTTTTATAGGCCATCTAAAATTAGATCATTATCTTTGGTTAAGTCAGATGCCCTGGAACATTAAAAATTAAACATTAAAAATAGAGGGATGACAGCACAAGGTGCTTCTCATAATCCCTGCTTCTTATTGCCTTGGGACTTTTCTGCTAGTTTTCTGATGGTAGGTGCAGCACACTGGGGCATGAAGCAAACTGCTCAGTAGGGGATGGGATTTGGTGAGGTTGGCTCCATATTCTGAGGGTACGACTTTATAGACCCTCAGGCACCTGGGTGTAGTCCTGGCTCATGGTCCCAATAGTGATAATAACTAGTCTTTATTGAGTGCTTATTGTTTGTCAAATCCTGTGCTAAATATTTTACATAAATTAACTGATTTACTCTTTATTTTTTTTTTTATTCATTTGACACAGAGAGAGAGATTACAAGTAGGCAGAGAGGCAGGCAGAGAGAGAGGAGAGAGGAGGAAGCAGGCTCCCTGCTGAGCAGAGAGCCCGATGTGGGCCTCGATCCCAGGACCCTGAGATCATGACCTGAGCCGAAGGCAGCGACTTTAACCCACTGAGCCACCCAGGCGCCCTTAACTGATTTACTCTTAATTTTCTTGATGAGAAGATGAGGCAGTAAAAGGTTAATTAACTTGCCTAAGTTGGCCCAGCTAAGGAGAGGCAGAGCCAGGATTCTCACTTAGGGCACCTGACGCTGGAACCATGCCCTTAACAGCATCCTTCACAGACTCTTCTGAGGTGACGGCCAAGCTCCATGAGGAGAGAGGCCAGGTCTCTTGTCTTGGCATTTTATTCACAAAGCATGGTCCTGGATATGTATTCAATAAATACACCAAAATAATGAATAGATAATGTTAGTGTTTCTCAAATCAGTTGCAAGGTATTTTGCAAATGATTTGTTTCAAAGGATAAAGTGCTTAAGTTTCAAACTGTCGACTTTAAAAAAATAAAATAGAGGGCACCTGGGTGGCTCAGTCAGTTAAGCTGCTACCTTCGGCTCAGGTCCTGACCTTAGGGTCCTGGGATCGAGTTTCGCATTGGGCTCCCTGCTCAGTGGAGAGCCTGCTTCTCCCTCTCCCTCTGCCCGTCGCTCTGCCTACTTGTGCTCTCTCTCTGTCTCTATCAAATAAATAAATAAAATCTTTAAAAAAATAAAAATAAAAATAAAATAAAACAGAGCAGAATTGACTAGGGGAGAAAAAAAATGTGGTCATTCTTTACTCATTTGCCTTTCGACGTCATAATAAATAAGCCCAAATATCTCAGTGGCTTAACTCCCAAGAGTTTATATCTCACTTACAACATGTCCACTGGCAGGTGAGCAAGTTAGCCGGGTACCCGTCCTCCATGCAGTACCTCTGTACCCAGGCTGCTCCCATGTGGCCCCACCATCCCAAAGTAGGACTCAGGAAAAAAAGCTGCACGGTCAACAGGACTTCACACTTCAGCCTGAGGTGACAGATATGTGCTATGCCACTCTCACTCCAAAGTTATTGGCCAGACAGTAACACAGCCCCAGCTAACTACACTGGATCCGATAACTACAGTCTTCTGTGTACCCTGGAGAAAATTGTGTATAGGTGAGCTCAATAATGTCCTCCATAGAGAGAAAGGAATGGGTATTTAGTAGATGCTGGAATTGCTCATAACCTTCTTTAGAAAGGCCTGTTGAAACATGTCACACTGACTAGTGTGGCTTTAAGGGTAGTTGAGAAATAAGAAGTGGGGAGCCATAATTAAAAAGGAATGCAGGGGGGTGCCTGGGTGGCTCAGTGGGTTAAACCCTCTACCTATGGCTCAGGTCATGATCTCAGGGTCCTGGGATCGAGGCCCACATCGGGCTCTCTGCTCAGCAGGGAGCCTGCTTCCCCCTCTCTCTCTCTGCCTGCCTCTCTGCCTACTTGTGATCTCTCTCTCTCTATGTCAAATAAATAAATAAAATCTTTAAAAATAATAATAAAAAAATTTTTTAATTAAAAAAAGGTATGGGAGAGAGGATGTTATCATACCTCCTTTCACTTGTGAGTTGGAAAATTGTACACAGTTTGTCATACACACATACAGAATGAAGAAAATTACCTCAGTATACAAACAAAACATTTTCAGTGGGTTAAGGTGCTAAATGTAAAAAGAAAATCTATACAAGTATTTGCAAACTTACAAAAGCATATGAGTATTTCCTTAGGCTAGGAAAGCCCATCTTAAGCAAAACATGGTACAAACCCTATAGAGGAAAAAGACTGATTTTTTAAGCACATGAAAATTAAAACTTCTCTTTGACAGAAGACGCTGCAAACAAAGTCGAAAGAAAATTTTTATACCAGAAAAATATATTTTCAACTTGTCCAACAGAAAAAAGAATTAACAATCAAAACATATAAAAAATCCTAAACATAAGAAAACCCACCAACACCAACACCACATCAAAGAGGAAATGCCAAGTGCCACTAAACTTATGAAAAGACACTTTACCTTAATAATAATTAAGAGAAATCAAATTAAAACAGCAGCGAGATATTTTAAACTCCCCTGATTGGCAAAAATTAACATGATTAGGAAGAGTCTTGGAAACATTGTACAGAATTATGCCTTTCTGTATAATGTTGGTGGAATGTAGATGCCAGTACCTTTCTGAAGACTCCTGGTAGTAGTTATTAACATGTATATTCCTTTAACCCAGTGGTTCTACCTCTAGATTTTTATTCTATACAAATTTGTATGTACACAAAACTACATGGGCAAAATGTTCATTAAACCATTATACATAGTAGGAAAAAAAATGAAAACTATTTAAATGTTTAACAATAGGGAACACAAGATAAGTTGCAGTGCATCTATGTCAGAGACTATCACACACGGCCGTAAAAAAGAGAAAAAGTTAATTAGAAACACCAGGAAAAGGGGCATCTGGGTAGCTCAGTCGGTTAGGTATCTGCCTTTGGCTTAGGTCATGATCGTAGGGGCCTGGGATTGAGCCCTGTATCAGGCCCCCTGCTCAGTGAGTCTGCTTCTCCCTCTCCCTCTGCCCCTCCCCCTGCTTGTGCTCTCTCACTCTCTCTCAAATAAATAATCTTTTTTTTTTAATCAGGAAAAATAAAATAGAACTCCATAAGAAAAAGTCCGATGCTAATATTTTTAAATGCGGCATGATTTTGAGCAATTGGTAGACTAGAATAGGGAGAATTCAATTGTAGTATTCTATCACCAGTGTTGTGACATTGGAACAGTAGAGAAGGAAGTATATTAACACTGTTTATCTCTGCAACGAACAATATTTACAGTCAAGATAATGTAAGTGCTGGTTATTACTTATCATCTTTCAGAACCAAGTTACAAAGCATTAAAAACTTAATCAAGGTTATAAGATTCAAAAAGTTACCAACAGAAAATTGTTACTGACCATAACACTGTTACAATAGAAGTAACAATGGTATAATGGTTTTGGTGGAAGGGGCTCAAAGCAAGATGATGGCAAGGGTCCGTCAGCTCACATCCTATCTCTCAGAGGAGAGACGCTTCCAGGGAGACTTTTGCTTGGTGTGTACATTTTAAATTTTTATAAAGTGAATGTATCAGGGGCGCCTGGGTGGCTCAGTGGGTTAAAGCCTCTGCCTTAGGCTCAGGTTGTGATCTCAGGGTCCTGGGATGGAGCCCTGCATCTGGCTCCCTGCTCAGCAGGGAGCCTGCTTCCTCCTCTCTCTTTGCCTGCCTCTCTGCCTGCTTGTGATCTCTGTCTCTGTGTCAAATAAATAAATAAAATCTTTTAAAAAATAAAAAATAAAAATTAAGTGAATGTATCATATATTTGTGGACTTAAAAATTTTAACTTCAACTTTTAAGGAAAAGAAAACAAAATATGGGAATAATTTCTTGAAAGCCCTCCAAGACCTATTTAAATATCTAGATACATCTGTGAGTGTATTTTTTATCTAATTATCTGAAAAATTCTATTTTCCATTTTAAAGCAGAATCATTGTTGAAATCCAATATATTTTTTAAATGTTTCCTAGTATGTATGTGTATATATATACATATATATATATATGTATATATATAAAGAATCCACAGTATCAACCTTTAATTTTCCTATTTAGATCAATGTGTATTAAGTAACACATTTGAAATTCTTATAATATTAATATAAGACCAAATGAGAAGAACAGAAACATCACCCTAAGATGCTGTTAAAAGCATTTAATCAGGGATACCTGGGTGGCTCAGTTGGTTAAGCATCTGCCTTCGGCTCAGGTCATGATCCTAGGGTTCTGGGATCAAGCCCCAGGTAGGGCTCCCTGCTCCATGGGAAGTCTGTTTCTCCCTCTCCTACTCCCCCTGTTTGTGTTCCCTCTCTGTTTCTCTCTCTCTGTCAAATAAATAAATAAAATCTTTACCAAAAGAAATTAATCATTCAATATAATTATCTCTTAAGCCCCAATTATAATATATTATCCTTACTGAAATGCCAACTGTCCTGGTTCATAGATAAAAGTAGTAGCATTAAAAAAAAGAAAAGAAGAAGAACAACAACAACAACACCTGGTCTGATAGTCAACACCTATTTACCATTTAAAAATACCTTGGTGTCCTACAAGTTCCTGTACTATGTTGCTTCCTTCCTATCTCAAATTAAAAAGAAGGGGAAAGTTGAGGCTTGTGAAATGTGTGAATAAGAGCTTATTTTTACTCTTACTCTTTGCTCCCTCTGTATCTTCCTTGATGAACAAGATGGTGCCTGCTATATCCTTGCAGAGAGCATCAAAGAGCTTCTGCCTCCTAAAGTCTGGAGGCTTCCAGAAACTCTGCTGACATCATATTCTTGAGCCCTAGGGGCTGAAATGACAAAGGCTGCCAATCACCATTAACAGAGGGAAAAGCCAAGGGTGGCTGCTTTCTGTCTTCTGCCTTCTAAATCCGTCACCAAATACATTTGTTTGGCAGAGCCCAGATGATATCTAAAACCCTACTGGCCATGGAATATGAAATATGTTGTTCCCAGGTTTCTAGCCCCTGCAAAACAGGGGAGATACGAGACTATAAAGGGGGACCAGATACATATAGACAATATCTAGCCCATCTGTATATGACCAAATTAATATGAATAGCCCTGTTTGACTAGAATAGAAGAGGTATTGAATATATACAGAGAAGACTGATACTGGCTGGAGAGAGTAGGAGAGGGGATAGGAAAGGGAAAGAAAACCAGACCTAAAGATGGAATGGGATAAATGACTATTTACCAGGGATCTGTTATAGTCCTTAACCAGGGAAGTTACATCATTAATACAGTCCTTGAGGACAGTGATATCACTGATATGACAGAAAATACTTTGTATTAGTGTGTTGTGGGAGTGAAAAGAAAAGAGGAAGGTAGAGACTTGAAGGAAACCTTTTAAGAGACAATTTTAGGAAATCACAAGATTAGAGAGGCTGTGGATTAGGAGCAAAGTGGCAAGAATGGAGATAAAAGGGCACATGTGAGACATATGATCCTGGGGTCCAGAAACAGAACATTGTCCCCAGGAACCTTCTAGTGTTCACAGCATCAGTGTACCACCTGACCCATCCCTGTCCCCTGGAGGTGCAGTTGGCTGACTGAAGAACCTCAGAGCCTCACCAACCAGCCCATCATCACATCATCTTTTTCTAAGAAAGGATTCACGTTTGCTTCTGCCATGTTATCTCTTTTTCCAATTTCTTTGGAGTAGATACACTAAATATGGAACTGAAATAAGATGAGCTGAGGAATTCCATGATGTTTCCCCTCTCTCTCCCATTGCCTAAAGAAGACTCCAAACTCTCTGGTCTCAAAGCCAATGTTTTTACAACTAACTGCATTTTCTATCCCAACCCCATTGGAACACTGTTCCCATCATGCTGATCTTACCATTCATTCATTCACATGCTCTTCAGTCAACAAATATTTATTGAGTAGCTACTCTATGCTAAGCCCTACTGAAGATTTAAACATTAAAATAACAACAACAACAATAACAACAACAACAAAATCCTCGCACTGTGGATCATACATTCTAGTAGGGAGAGGTCAACAAGTAAAGTATAGAATATGTTAGAAGAGAAGAACAACAGAGCAATGCCCACCTTCATAGAATTCTCTCTATTTTTTCCAAACTCAGCCCATTTTTCAAGATCCAGAGTAAATTTTCTTCCTACTCTATGCCTTCCATAACCCTTCAGCCCACAATGACCTCATCTCACTCCATGTCTCCTATTGTCTGTATCATGTCTTTGTGTACTGTTCATGCAGACAACACTCCCCTCTTCTGAAAAGCATTATACAGATGTGGTTACATGTAAACACAGGAGCTTGAAATTTTTTCCTTTTTCCCTAAGATTTTATTTATTTATTTATTTATTTGATACAGAGAGAGAGAGCGCGCACACAAGTAGGCAGAGTGGCAAGCAGAGGGAGAGGGAGAAGCAGGCTCTCCATCGAGCAGGGAGTAAAATGCCAGGCTCGATCCCAGGACCCTGGAATCATGACCCAAACCAAAGGTAGATGCTTAACTGACTGGGGCACCCAGACACCCCAAGAATTTTTCATTTAAAATTTCAAATGTTGAATGTTGTTTCAAAAATCTAAAATTTTCAATGTTCAGGGAGATCACATGATTTTTGTAGCAAGGTGATAATACTTTATAAGTTTGATTGATGTATCTGAAGTAATGAATTAAAATTTAAAGAAAAAGACATAATGACCTATATCGGAAATTGGGGGTTAAGCAATAAAAGGAAGGGATAGGGCCATGGTTTCAATGGGATAGATTTAAAAGAGAAAGACAGTTCTTTGCAATAAAGCCATGGAGACAGAAGAGATGGGGTAGAAGGAATTTATCTGAAATAGAACATTTTGCGAGGAACATTATGAAAGGAATACTTAAAAGAAAGAATATGAGGACATATAACTATGTTAATATAACCCTGTTCATGATAATGTTCTAAAAAGTTGAATATTTATGACCAGAGCAAGAATAATCAGATAGCCTATGGAACAACAGCCCTCAAATTTGTTTGATAAGAAAAAAAATCCAGGGGCACCTGGGTGGCTCAGTCAGTTGGGCATCTGCCTTCAGCTCAGGTTTCTTCACATCAGGCTCCTTGCTCAGCGGGAATCTGCTTCTCCCTCTCCCTCTGCCTGCTGCTCTCCCTGCTTGTATTCTCTGCCCCCCCCTTTCTGTCGAATATATTCAAAAAAGAAAAGAAAAGAAAGGAAAAAGAAAAAAAATCCCCTGGTGTGTGTGTGTGTGTGTGTGTGTGTGTGTGTGTGTGTGTGTGTGTGTGTGTGTGTGTATACACACATGAATTTAACAAAATTCCTGACTCTCTCTCTAGACCAACTAAGTTAGACTCTTCTGAGAAAAAGCCAAGGAATGTGTATTTCTGTTTATTATGTATTCTAAGTGATTCTTTTGATTTGGTAACTTTAAAAAACAGGTTGACTGAGACCGTGATAGTAGGTATCAGATTTTACTATCTACAATACTTTCTGGTTGTAATTAGCCTTGAGAAGAACCATAAAGAACAATGGTCTAGGTCTAGGAAAATGCTGGCAAAGCTGGTATGTCAAATCTCCACCATTTATAGTGGAAAGCTGTGGTAGATACTATTGCTTGGCTGACCAAGAGTCATTCTAAGCTCCCTTGCCATTTTCATTAGTGTCTGGAAAAGCTAAATACCTACCTTCCCAAGTAATCTTACTGCTAGACATGTCCATGTGACACGTACTCGTCAATGAGATCAAGGTTGAGGTTTCCTGGGGTTTCTAGGAATGCTTTTGTTTTCTTGGTCTGAAAGACAGACATGACTGGTACCATTCCATGTTTTCTTCCTGGCCCAAAATCAGGTATGATGCTTCTCTAACCACAACAGTCATTGTAGGATTGAAGGGAACTGGCAGGAAGGACAAGTCAAGAGAGACAATGACCCTAATATTGTGGAGCTGGATTGCTTGCTGTGAAGAGGAAGAAGGAAGGCAGGGGGAGGGGGAAGAGGAGGAAGGAGAACTGGAGCTCATTTGAGCTATTTGAGCTCCTCATGAACTGAGGAGAAAAAAGAAGAAGGGGAAGGGGGAGGAGGAAAGAAGACTTCTATTTTTTAAAGTGGGTTTTCTGTTACTTACAACTGAAATCATTCCTAACTGAATCAAAGGAAAAGTGGGGTAAGCCCGGGCCTGAGGCAAGAAAAGAACTTTCATCTTTAGAAATACGCCTGAGTAAAAGAATTGTCTCGTTTTCTCATTAGGGCTGGAAAAGAACAAGAGTGCGAGGATTTTGAACGCTGAAATCTGAGTCTGAGAGTGAATTCCAGAAAGGGAGTAGAACAGAGAAAGCTGATACTTTAGGCCTGTGCTATCTTAATAATATGATATTTGCCAGGGATAGAGCAAAATTAATTTGCCTTAACAGCATAAATATTAGCTTCACATTCCCTCAATGAAATGTAAAATGGGCAAGAGCAAGGTATAGTAGTAAAGGGTTTTCAACTCTTTGCATACCTTTTAGAGGTCTCGCTGCTAAAACGAAAGCATTTGATAAATTAGTAATTTGTTTTTCTGAGAATTTTGCCTCTGCTAGGGTAAAGGAAACAACCAGATGAACTGTTAATTTGTATTTAATTCTAACCAAAAAAGAGATGGTTGGGACCCCTGGATGGCTCAGTCGGTTAAGTATCTGCCTTCAGCTCAGATCATGATTCCTGGGATCGAGCCCTGCATTGGGCTCTCTGCTCACTGGTGAGTCTTCTTCACCCTCTGCCTGCCACTCCCCCTGCTTGTGTTCTCATTCCCTAATGAATAAATAAAATCTTTAAAAAAGAGAAAGAGAGAGAGAGAGAGAGAAATAAGTTGAACAATGAATGTGGAGTCAGAGAAGAAAGGGCCTGGGTCACCCTAGACTCTGTGATTTCAACTCTCTATAATTCTTATTCTCAAGGAATTTATAGTCTGTGGATAGAGGAAAACAAGGCAAGTAAGTACTCAAATGCACAGCTACCATTTATTGAACATCTTCTGTGAAAAACAATATGATTAATCATTTATATGTAATATTTAAAGTATTTACAAATGCTCTGCAAGGTAGATATTATCATCAGTTAACAAATAGAGAGACTAAATGTTTATCCTGGTTAAGTAAATTGTTCAAAGCCACACAGCTCGTGAGGAAATGAGCCCCAGCCCCACTCCTCTCACATTTATTGGATCAGCTTGATCCCAGGGGCCTAGTAAGGCAAAAGGAAGCTTTGCTCTCTTCTGCTCTTTCCCACATATATTCAAGAACACCAAGAGTTCCTTTATGTGGATTTGGCCCCTAAAACTAGCAACTTTTAACAACTGACTACAAATGAGTAAAATTAGCATCACCTTTGAAATCAGAATATTTGCTGAGCTTCTGTTAGGAGAACTCATTCCTTGAATGAATGGCCATCATCAATCCTTCCATATTTTAAAAATATTTCTCCTAAATTGTCAGGAGCACTTAAAATAGAACTCCTTAATGACAGAATATCTTTTAAAAAGTTTTATCTTAGCATTGTAAGAGAATTTACACGTTAAAAAAATAGATTAACTCTTTAATGTGGAAAATAACTTAGTTGTACAATCCACTGAAGGCCTAAAATGTTAAGTAGATAAAATTATAACATGAAAGTTTTACTTTAAACTTTTAATGAATTATGTGATACATTAAATGGTTGACTAAATAATACTGAAGACTTGACTGATTACTGATCAATTCAGCCATATATATCTATTTTTTTTCTAGTTTCAGTGAAATAAGCTAACTATTCATGTTCTTCATTAGAGCAGTTAATCCTTGACTGAATTATTGAAAAACTAAATTTATACTCTACATTTATCTATGCATATTCAGCTTACATGTTTTAGTTATAAATAATAAAGCCAATGAAGTCACTAGATGTGAGTAGTCTAGGAAACACATTTTGAGGTTCACAGGCTTTGGTTAGATACCAGTAACAAGAGGTGGTTTCAGCCAAAGATCTTCACTGAATTGAAAGAGCCACATAAGTAACAGTACCCTAGATCTTGTATATTCCTGGAAGGGGAAAATATCCAATAAACTGAACACAAAGATTACATTACAACAACTTTTAGGGTATACAACACCAGCTCTTCTGAAAATTGAGGGAAAAGTTGTCCATGCTGTTCTTTTAATAGCAAAAAAGGATTATGGCAGAGAAGTAGAAGACCTAATTATCATCAGGTCCCAGGAATTCATCTAGTTATCAAACCATTCTGAACACGTACAAACTCAAAAGGAGACTAAAGAGAAGAAGAGCAGCAATTCTAGGAACAGAAAATCAATCACTTTCTAGAAGGTAGGACTTGCGGACAAGTAAATCTGAAGTCATGGGAAGATAGACCATGGGAGGAGGGGCCGGCTCCCTGCAAATGAGAGAGCAGCAGACCACAAAGTCAGAACTTTCAGAAGTCTTCTCCACTGAGGGACATCGCTCCAGAAGCTAAGCTGGGGGTGGAGCCCTCGCAGCGACAGTGTGGTCTCAGGACCCACAGGGACACAAAAAGACCAAGGGTGTCCAAGGGTGGCAGAGCTCCCAGGTATCAGAGTAGGGAAGCTGGCTGCTCAGATGAAGCCAAGGAGTGAGCTCTCGGGTGGGGTTACATTTAACCGGGATCCGAGGCACAGTTGGGCCACTGCTCTTTGAGCAGGGACCCCACAAATGGCAGATCCGGGGAGACTCACCTTCCTCCTCCAGGAGGAGCAGCACAGGAGCACACTGCAGGAATCTGCTGGGTTTGGAGATTCCAAACAGGGCCATGTGCCAGAGATAGAAACACTCGGTCACAGGCTGGGTGAGCTTGGAGACAGGAGGGATTGACTGCTTTTCTCTGAGGGCACACTGAGGAGTGGGGAACCGAGCTCTCAGCTCCTCCAGCCGGAGATTGGGAGGCCACCATGTTAATTCCCGTCCTCCAAAGCTGTACAGAAAGCGTTCAGGGAACAAAAGCTCCCAAGTGCAAAACTGAAAAACAGATGATGTAGCCTGGCCCCTGGCAAGGGTGGTGCAATTCCACCTCAGGCAAAGACATTTAAGAATCACTGCAACAGACCCCTCCCCCCCAGAAGGTCAACAAGACCATTCAGCCAAGACCAAGTTCACTGATCAATGAGAACTGCGGAACTCCAGAGTTAGGGGAAAGCAACACATAGAATCCATGGCTTTTTACCCATGATCCTTTAGTCTTTCAAAGTTGAATTTTTTTAATTTTATTTTTTTCTTATTCTATTTTTTTAAATTTTTCGTCTTTTCAACATTTTTAACTATTTTATCAATACTTTAAAAATCTTTTTTAATTTTCATTGTTATAGTCATATTTTATCCCTTCATTGTATTTAATCTTATTTTTTGTATACATATAGATTTTTTTTCTTTAAAATTTTGGGATACAATTTATTCTAATAGATCAAAATATACCCTAAATCTAGCACATGGCTTTGTTCTAGTCTCCAGCCTGATCACATTGTTTCCTTTTTTTTTTTATTTTTTCAATCAAATTCGTATCTTATCAATTTCTTTTTCAGAATCTTTTTTTTAATTTTCATCTTTACAATCATATTCCATCCCTTCATCATGTTTATCCTTATTTGTTTATATATATAAGTTTTTCTTCTTCAAAATTTTGGGAGATAATTTCTACTAACAGACCAAAATACATCCAAAATCAAGTGTGTGGCTCTGTTCTATACACCAGTCTAATATATATACATATATATACATATATATATATTACATTATATTTATATATATTTATGTATATGTATATATACATTTTTTTCCCTGTCTTATTCCCCCCAGTTTTAGGTCTCTTCTGATTTGGTTAGTGTATATTATTCTGGGGTTATTGCTACCCTTTTAGTATTTTGTTCTCTCACTTATCTACTCTTATCTGGATAAAATGACAAGGCAGAAAAACTCACCACAAAAAAAAAGAACTAGAGGGGGCGCCTGGGTGGCTCAGTGGGTTAAAGCCGCTGCTTTCGGCTCAGGTCATGATCTCAGGGTCCTGGGATCGAGGCCCGCATCGGGCTCCCTGCTCAGCGGAGAGCCTGCTTCCCCCTCTCTCTGCCTGCCTCTCTGCCTCCTTGTGATCTCTCTCCCTCTGTGAAATAAATAAATAAATAAAATCTTTAAAAAAAAAAAAAAAGAACTAGAGGAAATACTGATGGCTAGGGACCTAATCAATATGGACATTAGTAACATGTCAGAACTAGAGTTCAGAATAACGATTATCAAGGTGCTAGCTAGGCTCAAAAAAAGCATGGAAGATACTAGAGAATCCCTTTCTGAAGAAATAAAAGAACTAAAATCTAACCAAGTTGAAATCAAAAAAGCTATTAATGAGGTGCAATAAAAAATGGAGGCTCTTACTGCTAGGATAAAAGCGGTAAAAGAGAGAATTAGTGATATAGAAGGCCAAATGGTGGAGAATAAAGAAGCTGAGCAAAAGGGAGACAAACAACTACTAGACCATGAGGGAAGAATTGGAGAGATAAGTGATACCATAAGATGAAACAGTATTAGAATAATTGGGATCCCAGAAGAAGAAAGAGAGAGGGAGGGCGCCTGGGTGGCTCAGTGGGTTAAAGCCTCTGCTTTCGGCTCAGGTCATGATCTCAGGGTCCTGGGATCGAGGCCCGCATCGGGCTCCCTGCTCAGTGGGGAGCCTGCTTCCTCCTCTCTCTCTGCCTGCCTCTCTGCCTACTTGTGATTTCTCTCTCTCTCTATCTCTCTCTGTCAAACAAATAAATAAATAAATCTTTAAAAAAAAAAAAAGAAAGAAAGAGAGAGGGGGCAGAAAGTGTATTGGAGCAAATTATAGCAGAGAATTTCGCTAGTTTGCAAAGGGAACAAGCATCAAAATCCAGAAGGCACAGCAACCCACCCTCAAAATCAATAAAAATAAGTCCACACCCCATCATCTAATAGTAAAACTTACAAGTCTAGCGACAAAGAGAAAATCTTGAAAGTAGCTCAGGACAAGAGGTCTATAAATTAATACAATACTAGAAATATTAGATTGGCAGCAGAACTATCCACAGAGACCTGGCAGGCCAGAAAGGATTGGCATGATATATTCAAAGCACTAAATGAGAAAAATATGCAGCCAAGAATACTATATCTACCTAGGCTGTCACTGAAATTAGAAGGAGAGATAAAAAGCTTCCAGGACAAACAAAAACTAAAAGAATTTGCAAACACCAAATCAGGTCCTCTAAGCAAAGAGAGAGCTTAAAAGTAATAGACCAGAAAGGAACAGAGACAATATACAGTAACAGTCACCTTACAGGCAATATAATAGCACTAAATTCATATCTTTCAATAGTTACCCTGAATGTAAATGGGCTAAATGCCTCAATCAAAAGACACAGGGTATCAGAATGGAAAAAAAAAAAAAACAAGACCCATAGATATGCTCTCTACAAGAAACTCATTTTAGATCCAAAGACACCTCCAGATTTAAAGTGAGGGGGCAGAAAACAATTTACCATGCTAATGGACATCAAAAGAAAGCTAAGTGGCAATCCTTATATCAGATAAATTAGATGATTTTAAGCCAAAGATTACAATAAGAGATGAGGAAGGACACTATATCACATTTAAAGGGTCTATCCAACAAGAAGATCTAACAATTTTAAATATCTATGCCTCTAACATGGGAGGATCCAATTATATAAACCAATTAATAACAAAATCAAAGAAACACATGAACAATAATACGATAATAGTAGGGGACTTTAACACCCCCCCTCACTGAAATGGACAGATGACCTAAGCAAAAGATCAACAAGGAAATAAAGGCTTTAAATGACACACTGGACCAGATGGACATCACAGATATATTCAGAACATTCCATCCCAAAACAATAGAATACACATTCTTCTCTTGTGCACATGGAATATTCTCCGGAATAGATCACATCCTGGGTCACAAATCAGGTCTCAACCTGTACCAAAAGATTGGGATCACTCCCCACATATTTTCAGACCACAATGCTTTGAAACTAGAACTCAATCACAAAAGGAAAGTTGGAAAGAACTCAAATACATGGAGGCTAAAGGGCACCCTACTAAAGAATGAATGGGTCAACCAGGAAATTAAAGAATAATTAAAAAAACTCATGGAAACAAATGAAAATGAAAACACAACTGTTCATTCAAAATCTTTGGGACACAGCAAAGGCAGTCCTGAGAGGAAAGTATATAGCAATACAAGCCTTTCTCAAGAAAAAGAAAGGTCTCAAGTACACAACCTAACCTTACACCTAGAGAAGCTGGAGAAAGAATATCAAAGAAAGCATAAACCCAGCAGGAGAAGAGAAATAATAAAGATCAGAGCAGAAATCAATGAAATAGAAACCAAAAGAACAGTAGAACAAGTCAATGAAACTAGGAGCTGGTTCTTTGAAAGAATTAACAAGATTGATAAACCCCTGGCCAGAATTATCAAAAAAGAAAAGAGAAAGGAGCCAAATTAATTAAATCATGAATGAAAGGGGAGAGATCACAACCAACACCAAAGAAATACAAACAATTATAAGAACATAATATGAGGAACTATACAACAGCAAATTTGACAATCTAGAAGAAATGGATGCATTCCTAGAGACATATTAACTACCAAAACTTAACTAGGAAGAAATAGAAAACCTGAATGGACCCATAACGAGTAAGGAGATTGAAGCAGTCATCAAAAATCTCCCAACAAAAAAGAGCCCAGGGCCAGATGGCTTCCCAGGGGAATTCTACCAAACATTTAGAGAATTAATACCTATTCTCCTGAAACTATTCCAAAAAATAGAAATGGAAGGAAAGCTTCCAAACTCATTTTATGAGGCTTCTATTACCTTGATCCCCAAACCAGAAAAAGACCCCATCAAAAAGAATAATTATAGACCAATATCATTGATGAAAATGGATGGAAAAATTCTCACCAAAATACTAGCCAATAGGATCCACAGTACATTAAAAGGATTATTCACCAGGACCAAGTGGGATTTATTCCTGGGCTTCAAGGTTGGTTCAACATCTGCAAATCAATCAATGTGATACAATACATTAATTAAAGAAAGAACAAGAACCAATAGATGCTGAAAAAGCATTTGACAAAGTACAGCATCCCTTCTTGATCGAAACTCTTCACAGTGTAGGGATAGAGGGTACATACCTCAATATCATCAAAGCCACCTGTGAAAAACCCACAGTGAATATTATTCTCACTGGGGAAAAACTGAGAGCTTTTCCCCTAAGGTCAGAAACACGGCAGGGCTGTCCACTATCACCACTGCTATTCAATATAGTACTAGAAGTCCTAGCCTCAGCAATCAGACAACAAAAAGAAATAAAAGGCATCTGAATCAGCAAAAAAGAAGTCAAACTCTCACTCTTTGCAGATGATATGATACTTTATGTGGAACACCCAAAAGATTCCACTCCAAAACTGCTAGAACTCATATGGGAATTCAGTAATGTATCAGGATATAAAATCAATGCACAGAAATCAGTAATATTTCTATACACCAACAGCAAGACAGAACAAAGAGAAATTAAGGAGTCAGTCCCATTTACGATTGCACCCATAAGATACCTAGGAATAAACTTTACCAAAGAGGCAAAGAATCTATAGTCAGAAAACTATAAAGTACTCATGAAAGAAATTGAGGAAGACACAAAGAATTGGAAAAATGTTCCATGTTCATGGATTGGAAGAACAAATATTGTGAAAATGTCTAAACTACCTAGAGCAATCTACACATTCAAAGCAACCCCTATCAAAATACCATCAATTTTTTTCAAAGAAATGGAACAAATAATCCTAAAATTTATATGGAACCAGAAAAGACCTCTAATAGCCAGAGGAATGTTGAAAAAGAAAACCAAAGTTGGTGGCATCACAATTCCAGACTTCTAGCTCTATTACAAAGCTGTAATCATCAAGACAGTATGGTACTGGCACAAAAACACACACAGATCATTGGAACAGAATTGAGAGCCCAGAAATGGACCCTCAACTCTATGGTCAACTAATCTTCGTCAAAGCAGGAAAGAATGTCCAGTGGGAAAAAGACAGTCTCTTCAACAAATGATATTGGGAAAATTGGAGAGTCACATGCAGATGAATGAAACTGGACCATTTCCTTACACTGTACACAAAAATAGACTCAAAATGGATGAAAAATCTCAATGTGGTCCAGGAATCCATCAAAATCCTTGAGGAGAACACAGGCAGCAACCTCTTTGACCTCAGCCGCAGCAACTTCTTTCTAGACACATTACCAAAGGCAAGGGAGGCAAGGGCAAAAAAGGAACTATTGGAACTTCATCAAGATCAAAAGCTTTTGCAAAGCAAAGGAAACAGTCAACAAAACCAAAAGACAACTGACAGAATGGGAGAAGATATTAGCAAATGACATATCAGATAAAGGGCTAGTATCCAGGGTGCCCGGGTGGCTCAGTCATAGAGTGTCTGCCTTTGGCTTAGGTCGTTATCCCAGGATCCTGGGATCAAGCCCCGCATTAGTCTCCCTGTCCAGCAAGAAGCCTGCATTCCTTCTCCTACTCCCCCTGTGTTCCTGCTCTTGCTGTTTCTCTCTCTGTCAAATAAATAAATAAAATCTTTTTAAAAAGGGGGCTAGTATCCAAAATCTATAAAGAACTTATCAAACTTAACACCCAAAGAACAAATAATCCAATCAAGAAATGGGCAGGAGACATGAACAGACATTTTGGCAAAGAAGACATCCAAATGGACAACAGACACATGAAAAAGTGTTCAATATCACTTGGCATCAGGAAAATACAAATCAAAACCACAGTGAGATACCACCTCACACCAGTCAGGCTAAAATTAACAAGTCGGGATACAGCAGATGTTGGCGAGGATGCGGAGAATGGGGAATCCTCCTACCCCACTGGTGGGAATGCTAGCTGATGCAGCCATTCTGGAAAACAGTATGGAGGTTCCTCAAAAAATTGAAAGTGTAGCTACCCTACAACCCAGCAATCTCACTACTGGGTATTTGCCCTAAAGATACAAGTGTAGATTCAAAGGGGCACATGCCCCCAAATGTTTATAGCAGCAATGTCCACAATAGCCAAACTATGGAAAGAGCCTAGATGTCCATCAACAGATGAATGGATAAAGATGATGTGGTATATATATATACAATGGAATACAAAGAAGATGTGGTATATATATACAATGTGGTATATATATACAATGGAATACTATGCAGCCATCAGAAAAATCCTGCCATTTGCAATGATGTGGATGGAACTAGAGGGTATTATGCTAAGCGAAATAAGTCAATCAGAGAAATATAATTATCATAGGATCTCTCTGATATGAGGAATTTGAGAGGCACGGCAAGGGGTCGTGGCGGGTAGGGAGGGAAAAAATGAAACAAGATGGGATTGGGTGGGAGACAAATCATAAAAGACTCTTAATCTCATGAAACAAACTGAGGGTTACTGGGGGGTAGGGGGGCAGGGATAGGGTGGCTGGATTATGGACATTGGGCAGGGTATGTGCTATGGTGAGTGGTGTAAATGTGTAAGCCTGATAATTCACAGACCTGTACCCCTGGGGCAAATAATACATTATATGTTAATTTAAAAAATGTGGCAGTAAAAAAAAATAAGGAACAGTAAAATCTGGTCCATTCACATTTCTTCAGATGCAGAGAAATTAGAGAAAAATCACAAGGCACACTGAATTGGTTATTTGCTTTGTACAGAGACACGTATGTAGACTATTTCAAAAACTTCTCATTACCTTTAGGGCTGCTGTGTTGCTAGGCAGGGCCAAGCACAAGTAGCATAACTGGGGGTGAAGGTCTAGCCTGCCCCTCTGGCCACACTCTGCACCCTGGCACCCTGCAGAGTCCCAGTGCAGGAAGGTATATCTGGTTCTAACTGGTCCACCCAGAGGGAACACAAAGAACCTGGGTAAGCTGGCTGAGTCCCTCAGTGGCCCTGCTCTCATGAATGACAAAGACAAAAGAGGTAGTCCAGAAAGACTTTCTTATGGGAATGAATGTATAAATGTGAAATCACTGGGGCCCTTCCCAGCTATGGGAATTCTGGACAGCAAAGATCTGAGAATACAGTGTGCAGGACCACATCCTTGGCACTTTGCTAAAGGGAGTGGGATGGTCCTCTGCCTGCACATAAATGTGTGCTTCTAGACAGAGAGCTTTCCTATGATCCTGTGGCTCTCCTTATTTGTCTGCTAAAAATCTGACCTCAAATAGACCCCTGGCCAATATTATTTTATGGCTTGGATGGAAAATATTCAACAATTTGCTCTCCTCTTACTGCCTTATAGTTCCTTTTTTTCCCCTTGACCCTAATTACTCCTTGACCTAAAATCCTAGGGTGTTAGAAAGTGAAAAATCCTTTGAGATCAAACCCAGCAGCCTCTTGCTTTCTGCATGACAGAACTGAGGCCACTTTGTGCTTTCTGCCCCACTTAATTCTTCTGATATCTGCTCACATTCTGCATCATTCACAAGCTCCTGGAAAATATGAGCTAGAAAATTTGCTTGCTGAAAAATCTTGCTCTGCCTAGTCCCAAACCCAAACTAAGGAGTATAAGAAAAGGAAAGAAAACAAGAAACCTACATGCTTTGAAATTTAAGGAACTGTTGATCTTCATTATGTTATTTATACCCTATATGAACTTCTTATTTCATTAGTTAAAACCTTCTTTGAGGGCGCCTGGGTGGCTCAGTGGGTTAAGCCTCTGCCTTTGGCTCAGGTCATGATCTCAGGGTCCTGGGATCGAGTCCCGAATCGGGCTCTCTGCTCAGCAGGGAGCCTGCTTCCCTCTCTCTCTGCCTGCCTCTCTGCCTGCTTGTGATCTCTCTCTCTCTCTATCAAATAAATAAATAGAATCTTTAAACAAAAAACCTTCTTTGAGTGTAGGGGCTGTGTCTTTTAAAGTATCTTTTAATATACACAGAGTCTAGTACAGTATCATGAATGCCCAGGAGCTTAATAAATATTATTTGTTGATGATGAGCTGGTCTATCCCCTTAGCTGACTAGCAGTATCCCGCATAATCGTCCTAGACAGGTGAGAATCCATCCTGCTCTTAAAGACCTCCTGGGAGTGAGAATCTAAACCTTCTTCCATAACTCATTTTAGCATCTAATAAGGCTTAGAGTCTGCTAGAAGATTCTTCCCAAGAAGGTGGCATTTAGGAATATTGTATAGTAAACCCTGGACTCTCCCTAAGGCATTGGAGCCAGTCACTTGAATGACAAGGATCTGTCCTGGGAGATGGGGTGAGGAGGCCTAGGTAGGTGTTTGAGGGGAAGGTAGTCACATGAGGAAGATTAGGTTTCTTTCTTATTCGGAGGAAGTGACATTGTTCATACTTGTGAGTAGAACTGCCCAGTGTCCAAGGGATTTGGGATGAGTAGAAGTCAGGAAGTTGGGAATGTGGGGAGAACTCTGTGGATGATGGTGGAAGGCAAGTCTGCCTTTGGCTACCTAGTTCTTTACATCCCTCCCTGGAGCTGTCTGTGAAGATAAAATTGCCATTACTATCCTATGGACATTGTGTTAGTCCTGTAATAGAAAGGAAATCCTCATACCCTAGCCATGCTACAAGTGATTTGGGTATTTCCTCTGCAGAGAGAGAGAAAGACAGACAGACAGACAGAAAGAAGACAGAAAGAGAGAGAGAGAGAGAGAAAGTGTGTGTGTGTGCACGCACACATAAATGAAAGGGCTTGTGGAGACAAAAGGCTACAGTGATAGGAGGTGAAGGAAAGGTTAGTAGGCACCTAGCATCCTCTCAGCCCAAAGCGGACTCAGGCAAGGGACCCAAGTCGGGGCTGAAAATCCAAGCAGATGCCCAAAAAGAGGAGCTGCATATTCAGTGACAATCTGGGAGTGGAAGTGGGAGGACAGAGTTGGGAGAGTAAGGACAGAATTGAGGCAGTGCAGGTCAGAGAAAGTAGGTCTGCTGAGATACCTGTTCTGGAAGGGATACAATAAAGCTGTGCCTCCAGGAAAATCGGTTGGCAAGATCCAGTTGAGAAGTCAGTTTCGGTCTAATGGTTGAGATACACGTCAGGGCTTCCACCAACCCTGTGCCCATGTCCTGGGCTGCTGGAAGGGCAGGACGAGTGCTGTGATCCAAGGACCTAGGCAGGTGGAAGGTAGGTTGGTGGGCTGGCTTTCCTTCTGGGGACTTGGAATGAAATGCACCTGGATGGAGTAGGTACCATTGGATAGATCTGAGGAAATATTTAGATTAGGAACAATCAAGTCAAATTTCAAATTCTGCCATGCCCTGTTTGGAGGAGAGACATAGCTTGCACCTAGCTAGAAGCTTGCTTTGAGGTGGCTGAGACCAGGCAGGGTTGGGACACACAAAGCCAGCAGAGTGAATTGGTACATCCATGATGACCAAATAATTAGTCATTTAGGAGAACCCAGGTCAGTTTGGGTGACAAATGCCCTAGTCCACCATGCTTTAGCTAGTCTTTCTCAGGGTCCCCATAAACAGAATGTAGTTCATTGGAGAACAGTAGGAAGCAGTGGAATTAAAAACCTGAGGTAACATCAGAAGTCCAAAGTGGTATTAAGGCTTGGAGAGGAAGTGTGGGTGGAAGGGAATGAGTCATAAACAGTGGGTCATAAGCCTTCTAAGGATTGTCACCCCCTTGGAATAGAACAAAGGCCCCATACACTTGTTCCATTCCCTATTTCTTGCTAGCTCCCACAAGTCATTTTCTATAGCTCTGCAGGAACCTGATGTTATTGTGTTCAAATTGTAAATTATTTACTTTATGAATGCTGAATCACAGGACCACAGTTAAAGAAAATAATCTCCACATATAAGAAAAGAATCCCTAATCCATTCCCTAAACTCTTCTTTTCCTTCTTCACTCATGTGTGTGAATGTGTGTGTTTCTGTGACTGTGTGTGTGTTTGTGTTGATTGGGATGCCTGTTCCAGATGTCAGCATTGTCCTTAGAGCACAAGTTTTGAGGAGCTTTCAGGTCAAAAACTTGAATTCAGATCCAAAGCTGGCCAGAGCCCTAAATACCAGTTCTGCTTTTCTTGGCAATTTCCAATTTCTCTGGCACACATCCATGAAAAGTAATGAAATACCACTTATTAAATATTTTGGTTATAGTGGCCTTTTATACACTTTTGCTTATATGTTATTAAGTCCCTGTTTTATATCAAATCAAGCTGGGCAACTCATTTAAGGTGTTTACTAGATGTAAGGCTGATCTGTCTGTGATAGTACTGGGATAACAGTCTACTAGTTCAAATGTTTCCTCTATAAATCAGGGAGATACATCTATTTCCCAGACTTTCATATATATATATGTATATATATGTATATGTGTATATATATGTATATATGTGTGTATATACATATATGTATATATGTATATACATATACATATATGTATATACACATATATAAAATATATACATACATATATACATACATACACACATATATACATATATACATATACATATATGTATATATGTATATATATGTGTGTGTATGTATATATGTGTATGTATGTATATTTTTTATATATATTTTTTATATATATAATTATATATATTTAAAGCTGAGACTATGCACTTTAGAAAACAATATTTTACCCCATTCTGATTTAGGCTTAAGAAATTGCTAGGGTGCAGGCAAGGATATTACTTATTACTAATATTCTAACCTCACATTTTAATAAGATTAGAGAGAAAGGAATCCTTTTTCCATATTTAGGATGTGTTCTATAATCTTCTTTTTTATGCACTTGTCAACATTCCCACTATGCTATACTTAATGGCGGTACTTGTGCCACTATAGGCTGGTTGAGAATGGGGGTGGGGGGTAAGTCTGAAGAGCATGCCCTAAATGTTCTGCCCACAGCTCAGAGGTCTTTACATTTTCTTTTATGTTATAATTCTATATTATCTCTTTGTTATGCTATAAAAATGTCCCCCATAGTACTCCACAAATAAATTGACCCTTCAGAACAATATGCCAGGGTTATCTAATAACTTTTTTGTGTGTTTCTACTAATTTGATTGAGTACTTTGGCATCATTCTTATGCATTGGTTAATTTTTGTGTATGTCAATTTTGTAAGTAGTAAACTTGTAGAGAGCATTCCAAAAGACTCCAGATGAAGCACTGGTCTACTGTTCCAGATGTATGTAACGAAAGCTCACCTTGAATGCTTACTCTGTGCCTTGTATATTAATAAATAAGACAAGCATAATCTTTACCATCAAGAAGGTCGTGGTCTAGAGGATGAGACAGACTGTAAATCAAGTAATCAGACAGTATATACAACATGGCCATCGTGATAAGTACTGTGAAGGGGCAGAAACCTGTTGTCAAGAGACCATATAATAAGAGGGAGATTTGATTCTTGTCCAGGGCTCAGGAAAGTTTTCCCAAAGAAGTCATGCTTGAACTGAGATCTGGAGGAGGAGTAGAAGTACAGGGTTAACTAAGGAGAGGGGATGCGGCATGGGGGGGGGGTGTCCCAAAAATTTGTGAAAATTTGTGGTGGGAGGGAGCACAGCACAAGTGCAGAACCAAAAGCAGCCCAATGTGGCTGCAACACAGAGCCCAGGGTCAGAATGGTACATGTAACCGTGCTTCAGAGAAGTTTGGGCAGTCAAGGTTTTTAAGGTGCTTTGTGCAAACATTTTGGAGGGAAGCAGAAAGGAAGCAGGGAGTTAAGAGTTTATTGTGGATGAGAGATACTGTCTCTCTGTTTATGTATATTTAATCAATTCATAGGTTTTAAAGAGATCTCTAAGGTAAAATTTATTTCAAAGCTTCCAGGTATTAATTTACCTGGACCACTCCAAGTAGATCATTGTTGATCTGTTTAAACCTCCAAGGATTTGGTTTAATTGGGCATTTGGTTAACTGGGCATGGTTTGGTCCGTGTGCTCTCATTTTTTTCTTCTCAAACTTCATGTTCCTATTGATAACTTATTGCCCCATACCATAATCTTCTCCTCGATTCCATTTTAAGTGGTCACTCTAACACAGTAATTCATGTTAAATGTATTGGGAAGTTCTAATAATTATTTGGAAATCATGGCTTCCTATTCAATTCTTAGGTGAGAAACAAAAAGTGTGTAATAAGTATCCTCCCCTCCCCACCTTTCTGCCTTAAAACCAAGGTTTTGTTGTTACTAAGGAGTCATTTTAGTGACTTGCAGTTCAAGTTTAAGTTGAGATGAAAAGACTGTTTTGTGTCAGATAGTTTTGGGCAGATGGTAGGACAATGAGCTATCTCTCTAATAAAAGATATATAAAGTTGCTTGTTTTTATAGGTGAACTTCTTTACTGCATAGCTAGGCTCTCTAAGGGAGACATTATAACTGAGAGTCATGTTTACTAAGAAGTACAGTTTCCTGGCTGTCTCATTCAGTAGAGCAAGTGACTCTTGATCTCAGGATTGTGAGTTCAAGCCCCACATGGGGTACAGAGATTACTTAAAAAAAAAAAGAAAAAGTAGAGTTTCTTCCTGCTGTGGGCAGGCTCTTCCCAAATACATTGAGATATTCCATTTTCCATTTTGGGGTAGTGAGTGGGTAAGGTTGCTCCTCCATTTTCACTGAAATAGAGTAACATTGAGTTTCATGGCTTTGCAATATCGTCTTGAGCCTAAGTTCCCAAATGGAATGTGGCATGAAACAGAATTCTTGCCGAGTTGCTCATGTGTGCAGCCATGCATGGCATAAAAATCCCCAGAGCAAACCTTCAGATTGCCAGAAAGAGTTAGTCCCGAAGCTCCTCAGTGGAACACACTTCAGATTTCACAAAGCATCACCAGAGTCAGAAAGAACTACACACCTTTTCCTCCCCAGAGCGTCTCTCCAACTCCTTGGGGCCCTTATTTGGGCTGAATGGCCAATACTAGAGAGAGGGGCAGGGTCAGACTCAGGGAAAATGGTGAGGTTTACAGCTTATTTCTTTAGAGCAGGAGTTGGCAAACCAGAACTCGCAACAAAATCCAGCCATAGCCTGGAGCTATGAATGGTAAATACATTTCTAAAGATATGGCAAAAGCAAGAGTGACAATGAAGAACATGGCCCGCAAAGCCCACAGAAGTTAGTACCTAGCCCTTTACAGGAAAAGTTTGCCCACCCGGCTTCAGAGCCCTCCCATCCCCCTTTCTCCGCCCTCACTCCTCCTTGACTCCTGGGTAGAAAGAAGCCAGCCCAGCCCTCAGCTGCAGGTTTATTTACTCAGCAATTAGAGCTAATCCTCCCACCCAAAGGCAAACCCAGTGAACTGACTATCCTTTTCCCCCTTCTTACTTCCCTTAGATTCCACTATATGCTATGGAAGGAGGTGCCCCTTCTCAGGCTGTGGGTACAGGGTTCTCTGCTAGCCGTGCCAAAGGAGAGCATTCCTAGGAAAACATTCATAAACCAAAGTGGCATAAGGCAAAGAGGCAATTACCATCAACTTATATGGAAAAAATGTCAAACATTCCGCGACACGGAAAAACACCTCTCTCAGGTTTTTCTGATAGGTTAGGGCACATCTTGCTAATGGATGCACAAAATAAATGGAGGAAAGCGCAGATGCTCACCGACACAGTCCAACACCGTGTGACACGGCGGCGTGGCGCGGAGACGCAGGAGTGTAGCTCCCGGGCAAGGAGGCTGGTGGAGCAGCTCTTCCTACTGCAGCTGTGCAGTCCTTGAGAGCCACTTGCGATGCAACAAATGGTGAATGCTGATTTTTTGCTTTCTGCCTTTGCTGTAAAACGAAAACTCTGGATTTCTTTTGGCTAGCGAAAATGGGCATGAATGTAGGACTTTGGTAAAAGCAGGGAGATGTAACGTGAACTTTGAAAAGTGAGGGATACCTGTACCCCAGTTCTCAATGCCCGGAGGTAAGCACTCCCACCAGCCAGAAGCTTCTGGAGACCCAGGGTCTTGTGTATCCTCTGTAAAAGTAGTGAAGAGGTCTGCTCCTTGGGACTTCCTGGAGTTATAAAACCTGTGGCCCTGGGAGAGGCTTTCCAGGACCTCTGAGATTAGCTCGTGGCCCACAATGCTGTCTGGGTCGAGCGCTATAGCGGTTTGCTCCCCTACCAGGCTCAGATCTGTTTGCTTTACGGAGTGGTGGTTAAGGGCATGAACTCATCCACCTAGATGGAAACGAAACTGATATTTACTAGCTAGGAAACCTCAGGCAAGTCACTTCATCAGCCTGTGATTCAGTTTCCCCATCTGTGGAAAGGGGATAATAATGGTTCCTCATGCATATGTCTGTGACGGGGATTAAATAAATTAATCTGTATAAAATTGAACAAGGCCTAAACACGTGGTAAGTACTCAATAAAGTGCTAGCTCTTACTTCTATTTGATATTCTGAGATTAAGCTGTGGACTGGGCTCGGCTCAGGTCTGCACTTTCTCAGGCTCTTGCTCAAAGTTCTGTCTGCTCTCAAACTTAGTTGGGCTACCCCCAGAGGGTAGGCAAGACTGTTAACAGGTGAAATGTGTTTAAGAGGCTGCCCATCTTCCTTATCGCTTATGCTTTTAGTATGCAGGATAATAATGACTAAAAATCCCTTGCTTCTGTACGAAAGTGGTAATCAAACATTATTTGATTCACCAACATTTAATTAGGTCCATGCAACAGGCCTGTGAAATGGCTGGCACATGGTAGGCACTCCTAAATATGGAGTTAGTGAGGGAAGTGAGCTGCGAGGCTGCCTATTAGCAGAATGACCTGGCACGGCCATTGCAGAGCAGGTTAATAAATATATTTAATATCTGCTCTTGAGCAATATTGTGAATGTGGTCCTTATTTTATCAAAGAAGATGCTGAATTTCTGAGTTGGTTGAAGTCTTGTCTAATATCATACAGTAATGTGGGTAGAGCTGCATCTAGAACCAGGTTCTTCGGGCTTCTAAACTAGCCCTGTGTAATACTGTCACTAAATATGCATAAAATCAAATTTGTTTTACTTTTTCCAATAACAACCTTGTTACTGGGCGGTATAGTCTTCCCAGTTTGTTGCCCAAAGAAGATTGCAATATTAGAAGGTTGTAGAAGGGCAAGGGAGCCCCCCTGGCCCAAGGGAGCGTTCTCTGCAGGCCTTTTCCCCCAAAGGACAGGTGACTTACAAGATTGTGGGAAGGAAGTGAGAACAAGGTGCTCAGTGACTTCCCCTCTCTTTTTAGTGGGGACTTGCCACAGGACACAGTTTCTCTCAAGGGTGAGCAGTTTCCCCTGTAGGGAAGGGCTGCAATTGTTCATATCTGCCCATGGCTGGGTGGGATAACCTTAGGGGAAGGGAAATATTAGGAAGCCCTCTTGGTTGTATATCTGAGTTTTGACCTCCCAAAAGCAAAAAATAAGAGATCAAGAAATAAAATAAAAATCTTTGACTAAATCCAAACACAATTTACCAGTGTTCCACAGAATGCTAGCATTGGCAAGTTTTAAAAGGTATGTGTTTAAAAAAGAGATTCTCTAGGGGGTGGTTCAGTCTGTTAGGTGTCTGGCTCTTAATCTCATCTTAGGTCTTGATTTCGAGGTCATGAGTTCAAGCCCCTCACTGGGCTCCATACTGGGTGTGGAGCTTGCTTAAAAAAGGAAAAAAAAAAGATTCATTGGGTTTACAAGATTTTCATACTGCAAAATATCTGTCTTTAATATGCTAACAAACATTGCAAATCTTTAGAAGATGGATTTAACATGTGAGATTTCCCAAACTTCCTTAATACTGGAAACTTTTACTCCCCAAAGCAAAGTCTATGTGCTATGATGAATGAAACACAGTTTGAGAAATCTTGATATAAGGACATGATAGTATCTATTTTTAAAAAAGAGAAAAAATAAAAGGCTGTACCTCTCAAAGGGCATTTGGGGCATTCTTCTCCTAAAGTAAAGTCTGCTCACTTTCTAATGGCTGTAATAAGGGGTGTGTGTGTGTGTGTGTGTGTGTGTGTGTGTGTGTGTGTGTGTCTTTGGAACTGCAGAATCAGTCACAGACATGAGACTGTGCAAAGTTAATTTCCCTAAGAATTGTAGTCCTGCTAGAAAGGAAAAAAGAGTGAAAACAATTCAGAATCACAGGAAGTAGTAGATAAACTGACTCCAGCTATGTGTGTCAGCAACTTACCCACAGAGGTACAGATTCCAATTATTTGGAAGCAGTAAGTGCAGCCAGCATCTTTGGGCATCAACTATGGCAAGGCCACCCATTTGAAAGCAAGAATGTGAAGTTCTCACTGGTGGTCATTAAAGTGGGTTCAGCATGTTTCATCAGCCATGAGAAATTCTGCCCTGATGTCCACATCTCTAGCCAGAACCTCTCAGGACAGTAAGTCGCTCAGCCCATTGGAAAGGCATCCCAACTCACAGGAGCCAGTAGCATGCTTACTTACTGCATCATTTCTTTTAGCTTTAGGAAAGCATCAAGTAAAGAGATAAAGTCAAGTCATAGTACTATTATTTTTATTTTTAAAGATTTGTTTATTTTAAAGAGGGAGCATGTGTGTGCCTGTGCATGAGTTGGGGGAAGGGCAAAGGGAGAGAATCTCAAGCAGACTCCCCCCCAACTCCATTCCACCCCCAGCCCCTACGCTGAGCATAGGGCCCAATGCAGAGCTCTCATGACCCTGAGATCATGAGCTGAGCCAAAATCAAGAGTCAGATGCTTATCTGACAGCCATGCAGACACCCCACTATTATTTTTATTTTATGTTTGGAAATAATTTCTGCATATCTGTATTTGGTATTTTAAACATTTGTAATGTTTAAGATAATTTGACATTTTAGAATGCCTAACAGGTTGTTCTTGTGATGCCAATTCAAAATATCTACATGGATCTGTAATTGATTTAGGTTTGTGATTTCAAGTGAAAAGATACGAGAATTTTATTAAATCTGTAAACATTTTTGCAATGTTCAAGAGAACTTAAGATTCATCATATTTTATAATTAAACATATTTATAAGCATTACTTAACTACTTGTGATTCTTTTATTTGTTGAGCACCATAGTATTTTAAAAAGAAAATTGAATACATTAAATGTATAAATGCAGTTTAATAATTCAAGGGAATTTAATTAACCAAATTGTAAATATTTCCTTAGAAGAAGAGTTAGATATACAATTTGAAATTCAAAGCTTAAAGGAAAAGTAGGTTTGTTTTTTTTAAAATGTATTTATTTGAGAGAGAGAGAGAGCATGAGCAGGGGGAGGGGCAGAGGGAGAGGGAGACGCAGACTCCCTGCTAAGCAGGGAGTCAGATGCAGGGCTCAATCCCAGGACCCTGAGATCATGACCTGATGCCGAAGGCTGATGCTTAACTGAGCCACCCAGGTGCCCCGGTTTTCAAATTTGTAGTAAATAAAATAAAATTACTGTATATTATCTTTTTCGCCCACAAAACTTGTCCTCAAGAACATTCTAGACCCAGATTGCCATGTGGTGGCAGGGACAATGGTGATGAGAGGTAGGGAGCGAGTGGGACAAAAATCTTTCCTGTGAAATCAGTAGATACACTAAGAGTATCAGAGAGTAGATCTAATTGATTGATTACAACCATATCTGTATTCAATAAACATTTTTGAGATTCTGACCTAGGAAATGGTGGGTCACATAAATTTAAGACTTGGTTTCTCCCCTCAAGCAGTTTCTCCTTTTCCCCACTTTGCATTTCTCTGTTCTCCTCACTCGCTGAAGGGCTTTTCAGTGAACCCTTGCACTTTCTGGCTTTAACTGCTTAATTTCACTCAGTGGGTCAACAGTTGCTGCAACCAGGTAGCCTTGAGTTCAAATCCTTATTTTGCCATTTGCAGCATGTTAGATAAGCTCTTTGGTCTGATTACTTTGATTTCTTCATGTATCAAACCGAGATAATATTATTTACTGTTTCAGGTTGTTGAGAAAGTTGGCAACGACAAACATGTAAGTGCTCGGCAACAGGCTAAATAAATGGTACCCGTTAATATCATCTATGGTGTCCATCGACACCCTTGCACAAATGGAATGTCACTTTACATCCACCTATGATAAAATGTTTGGGCTTCTGACCCCATCAAGAGCAGAGGAGCATTGATGATAAGAGAAAACATTTGGGGCAGGAGTCAACTGAAGGGAATAGAGAACTTTTCTTTACTGATACTCACCCTCTGATCAATGGTATCTTGACCGATGATCTCAAATATCATTACTGACAAGTCCCAAAATTGAGTTTCCAGCTCTTCTAGACGTACCTACACTAGATTTGTATATCTAGCTGCCTATTCAGTATTTTCACTGGGATGTCTGATAGCCACATCAAACTCCGGAATAAACCTCTGGATTTTTCACCTAAGCTTTCTCTTCCCCCAGCCTTTTCCATCTCAGTAAATGGCAACTCCATTCTTTAACTTGTTTGGTCTAACATCTTGTAATCACCTTTGACTCTTCTGTTTCTCTGACATGCCATAAAATAAAATATGTCTGGATTATTTTGCTGAACATGTACACAGAGCTTAGCTTCTTTCGGTCCGCTCCTGCCACCATCACCCATGCTACCATCCCCTCACTGGGATATCTGCACTGGCCCCCTGACTATGCGTCCCCTTTCCACTCTTGCACTGTTGCAGTTGATCTTCTGCCTAGTAAAGTAGTCTTTTTATTATTTTTTTTAAAAGATTTTATTTATTTATTTGACACAGAGAGAGAGATTACAAGTAGGCAGAGAGGCAGGCAGAGAGAGAGGAGAGAGGAGGAAGCAGGCTCCCCGCTGAGCAGAGAGCCCGATGTGGGCCTCGATCCCAGGACCCTGGGATCATGACCTGAGCCGAAGGCAGAGGCTTTAACCCACTGAGCCACCCAGGCGCCCAAAGTAGTCTTTTTGAAACAGAAGCTTGATCAAGTCTCTTTTCTGCTCAAAACCTTCCAGTGGGTTTCCAATTTCATGAGAAGAAAAAGGCCCCTCACATCAGACCCCTGGCTCTTTTTCCTCTTACTCCTTGGCTTACTTCATGTCAGTCAACTGACATCATTTTTATTTCTGGAATATAGCACTCTTGATTTTGCCTCTGTTCCTTTGTACTTGATATTCCCTCTACCTGGAACACTCTTTCTGATATTTGCACCCCTACCCTACCCCCAGCCCACTCCCCTGCTCCCTGGCTTCATTAAGTTTTCTGATCACACGTCACCTTAATCAAGCAGCCTTCTTTAAAAGCCCTTTCTAAAAGAACATACACTCCCAACTCTCTCCCCGCCGTATTTTACTTAGGTTGAGTAGCTGTCATTCATCTGACTTGCTAGCAGCTGGGTGTGGTCAAATGCCCAGGTTCTGGCTAATGGGGTATGAGTGGAAGTGGTAAGTGCGACTGCTAGGACAAGCCCTGAAGGGGAGGCATCTGCCCTTTATTTCTCCGTTTTTTCCTGGCCCAATGCCTGGAATCTGAATGAGAGGGCAGGAGCTGGGCAAGCATTCTTAGGTCAGCAGGTAGAAGATGTGTGTGGAGATAGCAGAGCTATCTGGGTCCTTGATACCTTATCAGCTCTGGAATGCTTGTATTTGAATGGTCACATAAGAGAAGAAACAGTCATCATGCTTAAGCCATTTTTAAATTACCTTTGTTAGAGAAGTCAAACTATAGCCTAACCTAGACAAGTTTCTGGGACATCTGTCTGCCCTTCCAACCCTTACTGGACTCAGGACTGGCATGTACATTCCATGAGGTTAGGAGCTGTGCTTGGTTCATTGTAAATAGTTTCTGGAACAGTGTCTGGCACACTAAACATTCAATAAATGTTTGTTGCATGAATGAAAATAGCAAAACCGTCGACATGCTGCAGGGTCTTGGTGAGTGCTGCCCTGAGGAAGCACGATACTGGTCAGTATAAGCAAGTGATGGCTATGGCAACGTGCTCTGTGTGTGGTTGTGTTTCTGTTCTGACTGAATCACAAAGGCAGGATACAACCTGCTATTTCCATTATCAGAGAGGCATAAATACTTGTAAGACGGTTGTGTGTTGCTTTTGTAATTTAAATGAAGACTCCCAAGTAAAGTTCATTGTTGTAATGAAATCAGGTCACAGAGTCATGGAAAACTGTGACAAGGTTCACACTGATGAGGAAAGGTCACAAGTCGCATGCTAAGCATAGATGGAGAAAAGGAGTGTGTATGTTGAGATCTTGAGATGTGTGGCTGAGATGTGCATCAGTCCGGATGGCAAAAGCTGATAGCTAGAAGAACCACAGACGAAGAATTGCACAAACTGAGTCAAAATGAAACAGAAACATATCACAGGGTATCAGCAAGATGCTTGGGGGTAAATGCTGCAGACAGAAAGCCACTGAGTTCCTGGGTGAGTAAGAATATAGTTATAGTTGCCAGAATAATATTTTTGGTAACAAATATCTTTTTCATGCTATTAAGTTTGTTCTGAACATGTTAATTACATAGATCAACTAATGTAAACAACTTAATATTTGGTGGCTTTAAAAACATATAGTAATGAGATCTTGCAGCCTTGGGATTAAGCCACCTTAATTTAAAAATGTTCTATTTCCTGGGTAAGGAAAGTTGCAAAGGTTAGGCAATCTTGCCATACCACGCCCCCTTGGGTATGATATTACTGAAATAAAACAAGTCAAGATTTGTTTAGTCATTTTATAATATATATGTAACTTCTGGTAACAGTTACTGGTATGAGATTTCTCTTTGTTGAGTAATTAGCTAAAGGGTTCAAGGGAACTTTATTAATAATGTGCCTCTTTGCTTTAAAACTTCTTAGTTGCCCCACATCGGGCTCCCTGGTCAGCGGGAAGTCTGCTTCTCCTTCTCCCACTCCCCCTGCTTCTGTTCCCTCTCACTGTGTCTCTCTCTGTCAAATAAATAAATAAAACTTCTTAGTAACCGTAATTTCTCCTTTCTAGAAACATACTAACATTTATATTCAAAGCACAAGGAGAGATTTAAGATTAGGACAAAGCACTGAAAATTAGTAACAGTAGTTACTTCTTTGTCTTTGCCTCACTCTTGTGCCTAGTTCTTGCTTGAATTTTGGTGAGACCTCTGATCATGTGTACTGGGTCTGTTGGAATGATTAGAGGGTGGATGACAATATATGTGAATTTTTTTATGGTGGCTCACTTATCTTGAACATTTCACGCTGAGGCCACCCTGTCATTTCAGATAGGTTCCAGGATGTAATTCAAAGTGATCAAAATATGGTCTCATATACAACTCCTTCCTGATGGGAATCACAGCTTTTCCCATTTAGCACTTTTTTCCCCCAAAGGTACTTCAAGTAAAGCCTTGTTGGCATGGCAGAAGAGGTGTGCTTTACTGGAACTAGTTTATGGCACAGGTCCCACCTTTGGTGATTTTTATTATGACATTTACATGAAGTAATTTATGCATGGAGATACCTTGTAAACTACAGAGATGTAAACAAAACACATGGATTATTATTATTGTGATAATAACTTCATTAGGAAAGGGAGCAGCTTGGTGGAGGGTGTAAGAATTTCAGGCTGGGGGCTGGCTCATTTGGGGAAGAGAATGTGACTCTTGATCTCAGGGTTGTGAGTACAAGCCCCGCGCTGGTTGTAGCGATTACTAAAAAAAAAAAAAGAAGATAAACTTAAAACACACAAAAAAAGAATTTCTGCCTGAAAGACATGGAGCCTGTTACCTGAAGGAAGGTGGGCCCTGGCCTGCAGAAGAAAGGTCGAGGTCATTTTGAGGGAGGATAAGCTTGAGGCTCCACGTATGGAGATGACTCTATTAAGAATCAGTGCAGTTGGGAGGTTTCATTCCCTGGAAGAGTGGTTTGACTTTATAGTAGCTATTGCCCAGAGAAGACCCATGCATGGTGGCACAAAGTGACACTTCAAAAACAAGCCAGGACTATATATTGGTTTCATTTGGTGGCTCAGATAATGAACCCTAATTGTACTGAGTTTACTTATTGAAGAGAGAATTATGTTTAGTGAAATACATGTGACATTAATAAAAGCTTAAAAAAAAGATACTATACTCATCACTTCTGAAATAGAGTCTTTGCCAAGGTGCTGGTTCTGCAGTAAATAAGCCTCAGCTTCGAATCTTACTGAAATGCAAACCTTGCTTTCTTTGTGCTGTTTCCCTGTACACTCAACACAGTGTTTTGGAAACCTTCAGTTATCTAAATTCCCATCAGGTGACATTGTTTAATCTAACATTCTCTCTTTCATATATGAAAACGGCTCTAAGGACAAACTGTGGAGATGCTTTGAACTCTCTGGTGGTTGGGAGGGAATTTCCAATCTCTCTCCCTTGCCTCTGTGCGCCTCCCCCTCCCCCCCAGTGTCAGGAAAAGCCTCGGGCTGCTTTCCCCCAACCCACCCTCCCACCCTCCCCCAAGCAAGGGCACAAGGGGAAAGAACCTTTGACCTTGGCTAAAGAAAGTCGCTGTCTAATCAGTGAGCGTTTTAGGCCACCAGGAGTCCACATGTGTAAAAGATACTTGGAATGAACTTTTTTCTCTTCTGTGTGAAAATTTAGGTCTTCGATATTGAAAGGAAAAGACTATGCTTTAAAATAACGAATACACCTATCTAAAATACTGGGACGAAAGTATGAAAACAGAACCCCTCACCTAAAAAGGCTGCAAAAAGTATCTTATTTTGAAGACAGCCATAACTGAAACAAAAACAAAAACAAAACCTAAAACAACAAAAAGGTTTCTTTCAGGTCAAGTCTTAAAAAGGTCCTAGGATTATGCAAAGGTCTAAAACTCCCAACCCCTGCTTTCTGAGGGCCTTAGAAAGATGAACACATATGTTTTAAAAACAACCCGCTGCACTCCTTTCCTTAACCATGTTGTCCCATTATCACTCATCTAAGTTATACTTTATAAACTGCTTTGATGTGGTACACACGTGCAAAAAGTACGCAAAGTGGATAAACTTCTACTGTCAGTGCTGCCGTAGAGGTATATATTTAGTAAACATTTAGTTACATTATTTTATTTTTGTGAAATGAGAACCGATCGACCAAACCTTTCAAACAGACCCACCAGACGATAAATACCACCATATGTTTGATTCACAGTACATTTGGGCATAAACACTTCAATTACAGCTTTGTGTTTAGTATCAAAAACCTTTTCTTGTGTGCGTGTGTTTTCTCTACAGATCCCGTGCTCTGGATTACATTTTGAAAATCGCTTAGTACAGATAAAGCCCCTTTCCAGGTACGCTTCCGAGAAACAGATGTATTTGTGCACACAAAGGTGTGTGCACATTCTCTCCACAAATGTTCATAGGATGCCTGCGTCGCGCGCCCCTGCACATGCCCACCGCGTGGAGCGCCCAGCCGGCCACGCCGCGCAGCCGGGGTGCCCGTGAGGACAGGCTTGCCCCCGAACGCGCGGGAGCCCCGCGGGCCTCCGCGGGAAAGTTAACCGACGTTTCTACTCGGGCTGCGGCGCGAGCCTCCCCGCCCCCACCGGGCCTCAGGCCGCGCGGCCAACACCCAAGCCGCCCCGCACCCGGCAGCGCGCGGCGGTGGGGGCGGGGCGGCTAGTGCCCCGGCGGCGCCTCGCAGCGCCTGCGGGTCTTTATTTTTAAAAGGCT
>LNAC01000606.1:333185-382032 GCA_002007465.1 Ailurus styani | reverse complement strand
GGGACGTGTTTATTTGTAACTTAGTGCCTTTTATCGTCTTAAGGAGGCATTTGCTAGAGTCGCTTTGAAGTTGGGTTCAGAAGTGTAGAATTGGCAAAGTTATTGCCAGCTTTCTGGTAAGTTTGGGGTGGCACAAAGTCACATTATTTTCTGACAGTGTTAAGGCCACGTTGTGAGGGTGGTTTCTCGGGAACTTCCTCTTTGCAACCGATGTCATTTTTTTTGAACAGAAGCAGACTTTTATTCAAGTGAAATTATTAATCTTAAATGGCAGCTCGAGGGAAACCATGCATGTGTTAACATGTTCATTATTTTTGGAAGTTCCTAATTTGCTGAAAAAGGCATCACTTTGCAGTGGCAACCGAGATTAAATTTAGGTTGTGAAAATGGTGTGTTTCATGTAAAATTTGGGTTGTAATGGCTCTTAGAAGAATGCTCTTTTTACTAGGTTACCTAATAACATTCTCTAAAATAATTTGGTGATTACAAATGACAAGTGTTGTTACCTAGTTAAAAATTAGATTTTTTCAATGTCTGGAGTTTACTTAATACTTAAAATCTTGGACTATGCAGCCACCAAGGTGAGGAGTTTTAGTACCTATGTTATTTACAGTCGACTTAGGGAAGTTTACTATTGGTTTTCTTGTTTTCCAGACAAGAACCTTATGCTGTTCTAAACAAGCTTGTTAATAAAATGTGGTGGGTGAAACGATGGGTTATTTTTAGTGTGAATTGTCTCCTCCCCACCCCCATGTAATTAAGTAATCATTTGCTTCCTTTTTTCCTAAAGACTCCTTTATCAGATTGGATAATATAAGGCCCTGGTGATGTTTTCATCTGCTTACTAAAGCAAATTATAAAAAGTATCCTGGTTACACATTGAAGATACAGCAAGTGACTTTTTGGCTTTCCCAGTGTGGTTCGTTTTCATTTTTGTTAAATAAGACCTGTGTACATTGGTGTATTTTAGTAATCCTTATTTCCTGGGACTGTGTGTTCTCACCATTTTAATAAGTTTATAGTCTAGGGAAATAGGGCAGCTTTGTCTCCATGAAAACTGTGTCCGTTGTGTTGTATCATGGGAGTTCATGGCAAGCAAGCTTCAGAGATCATCACTGAGGGTTCTCGACATAGTTATCGTTTACCTGTGGAGGAAGTGGTGGAAAGAAAATATGCCTGAGAGTGGTTACGCATGTGATGTGTGTTTATACTTTTTGCTCTGAAATCGTGTTTTCTTGCCTGTTTGGAATATGATTTTTTTTCCAGTTTTCTGTAATGCTTCGTGTGATGTATGTAACCATAACTATTAAATCCACAAATAGCCACTAATTTTTGGCTGTTTGAGTAGTTAGATTCAGACCCATAGAGCAAAATACCACACTGCATGGAGTAGTAAAACAATATATACGTGGAAAAAGTTTTTCTTACTCTTCTGGAACTTACTTAATGGACTTGCTAATGGCTTAAAAATTGTTGCAAGGATCTCCATCAATTTATAAGATGCTTTTCTTCTATCCTCTACCAACTTTGGTTATTGGGTTATGGGAGACACGTGTGGTAAATGGTGTGACCCCTTGTGGAGCTTGTATTTTTGCAATGGTTGCTTCAAAGAAGTGAGAAGCATTTTAATAACTTTATACATGTGCCCAGGAATTTTTTTGTTACTTGTGTTCTCAGCATCTAATGAGGTTTATCATGATTACCTTGATATGTGTCTACCAAGAGAATAAGAAGTAACTATTTTCTGGGAGTCTTTCAAGTTAATAAGCAGAAAGGGCAAAAGCTTAATATAAATATAGGGGTTACTGATAAAAAGAGATGTGACTAATGGACCTTTGGAACAACAACCTGTTGAATAAATACATCTGTTCTATATAGCAAAGAAATGTAAATACAGCCTTGTCAAATGAGTAGCTGACAAAGGAATTCTACTTGTACAAGTTACTCCAAAAGTATTACTCCAAAGAATTTTTGACTTGATGCACTTTAATGAAGTTAGTAGGAATAATTTTGGGTTTATTCAGTTCCTGTGTTTTTTATATAAAAGAGGAATGTGTATGACAGTAAATCAGGAGAGAGAGATGCCAGAAATACTGGCACCACCCGGGACTGTATTTTTTTTTTTTAAAGATTTTATTTATTTGATACAGAGAGAGAGATTACAAGTAGGCAGAGAGGCAGGCAGAGAGACAAGGAGAGGAGGAAGCAGGCTCCCTGCTGAGCAGAGAGCCCGATGCGGGCCTCGATCCCAGGACGCTGAGATCATGACCTGAGCCGAAAGCAGAGGCATCAACCCACTGAGCCACCCAGGCGCCCGGGACTGTATTTTTTTAGTGCGTGTGAATTTGACTCCATTCATAAATAACATTTACGGTATAAGTCACTACAATGCAAAGAAAAGAAATCAGTAACAGTAAGACGTTTATAATGCCCATAGTATAGAAGGGTTAGGACCAGGGGTTGTTTAGTAAGAGTGTGAACCAGTTTGGAGACCCCCATGGTGTATCTCCTATTCTGACACCAAGAGAAACTTGAGTTAAAAAAAAAAAATGCTGTGTGAGAGAACTGATACTGGAGAAGTTTACTACACACCGCCTATGGGATTAGACTCCAGAAGAGTACGATTAATTACCCTGTTAACAAGAGCCAGAGGAAAGGGACTTCACTTGGGTTATGTGCTAGGAAAGGTGTGAGGTGCTTTCTGTGTCATACTTCAGGCTAATCCCATGAAGTAGGGAGTACTGGACTCTGCAGATGATGAAATAGGTGCAAAGTTAATTCACTTGTCCAAGGCCACAGAGCAATCAAATGATGTGTCAGGGTTCAAATCTAGGTCTGTCCGAATCCTAGTCTGTGCTCTTTTTAGATGACTGCAGTAGTGCCAAATTTTCCAGCTGTTTTGTCAATACTTGCAAAAAAATAGTGTTTTTAATCAAATTTATAATTCTGTACTTGGGCATTTCTACTAACTGGGTCAAATAATTGCTTGGATAAATGCAATTCATAGGACTCAAACATTATTGTGTTTAACTCTCTGGAACCATTTAATAAGGTCCCGTCCGTCTTCTTGCAAACTGCTGTATTTCCTGTCTTAGGGCTGACAGTGGTGAGGTAGCCTCTCCAAGTACTGCTGGCAGAAATAATAAAATATGGTTCTATGCCTACAATTAAGAAGGAAAGCAAATAAGAGTATGCCCAACTATCTTTCCGAGTACGTATTCCTGAGCTTTCGTGTAGCATAGTTGGTTCATCAGGGGTCCTTGAGGCAAACTGCCTGGGTTCAAACTCAGGCTTACTAGCCATGCAATGTTGGGAGAGTAAACTTCCTCTTTATCTTAGTTTTCTCTTCTGTGTAACGGGGACAGTCAACTTCGTAAAGTTGAGAAGATTGAAAGAATTGTATGTGTAAGTTGCTGAGAGTAGTGCTTGACACAAAAGCATCATGGAGGGCGCCTGGGTGGCTCAGTGGGTTAAAGCCTCTGCCTTCGGCTCAGGTCATGATCTCAGGGTCCTGGGATCGAGGCCCGCATCGGGCTTTCTGCTCAGCAGGGAGCCTGCTTCCTCCTCTCTCTCTCTGCCTGCCTCTCAGCCTACTCGTGATCTGATCTCTCTGTGTCAAATAAATAAATAAAATCTTTTAAAAAAAAAAAAGCATCATGGAAATGTAGGCTGTTAAGTATGATGATGATGGGTTTGGATTTGAATTTTGCTTCTTTGTATTACATTTTATGTGCTTGTTATTTATTTTAGTGAGGACATTTCATAGAAAACATTTGGCACTTTTATTTCCTGAGTAAAAATATTTGAAATAAAGTTACATTAATGTATTTACTCTTGAAGTTGTGATTGAAGGCTTATGTTGAAGATTTAGATTGGGTTTAACACCAAGTAGGAACAATATCAAGTTACATTGTGTAGGTACAGTGCTTGGTCTTTTGGGTGACTTTTCTTGCTGTTCTTTTGTCCTTTGGGCTTGGACTTCTTAAATCTTGCACTGTTTGAAACATTTTCCAACTCTTTAAAGAAATTTTGTTTCTTGGGCTGGATCCACCACTAAACCTAGGATCTCCTTTTTAGATTGGAGTGATGACTTTTAGTAGGTTATTGTTTTCTCCAAGCTTGACCTTTCATCTGTGTTCTTGTTCTATATTTTCAGCTGCTGTCGGGTTAATTCTATTTGGAAGTTCTGTTGCTCTGAAGTATCTGTAAGCCTTGTTTTATTTTCACTCCCCCCCACTTTTTTTTTTTTTACCATTTTTAATTAATATTAACTACTAATAAAATTTATGTGTCAGGACTACACAGCTGCTTTGACAAGGACTTTGACAATCTGAATGGCCGATATCCAGGTTTTAAGAGCGAGAAAACCTAGGCTAAGGTATTAAGGGATGCACAGAGGGATTTAGGCCTAAAGTACCTGGTTTTTAGGCCAGTGTTCTTAACTAGCAGTTTACAGTCTTCACTGTGAATGAATGAAAGACTGAATGAATGGTTTTAGGTCTGAGTTATTACATTAATTTTCTGGTGGGTTGCTCTGTGCAGCTTTTCTTCTCCATTCTGTCTTCTGTAACTTCTTGGCAGTGTACTTTATTTAAAGTACTGATTTCATCATGTCCGCCAGTTCCTTTGCTGGAGAACCCATAATGGCTTTGCCACTGGATAGAGTTCATAAGCTTCAGTGGGGCTTTTAAGGCTCTCTTCTACCTATTCAGCTCTGTTTCCCTCTCTTCTCCAACTGTGATTCTGGCCTGCCTGTCAGAGACTACAGTTTGGCCATACTCATTACTCCTCTGCTTTCGCTTATGTTGTTCCTTCCTCTTGTCCTTTTTATAGTCTAGTTTCAGTCCTACTTCTTTGCTGAAGCTTTTTTGGCCATCTTGACTCAGGATAGTCTTCACTGAGATTCCATTTTGTTGAATGAATATCACAAACTCATAATTACTCATTGATTCATGGGTTTGTGTCTCATCCGTAGCCCCAATTACATGTTCCGTTTCTTGAAGGAAAGGACCTTTTTTCTTACTGTATTGCAGAATTTTTGGATTTTGTACCATACCATCTGTGTGTTAGACTGGATTGTTTCTATAAGGGACCATGTTGAAACAAGCAGCGATGGATCCTGTGCTACTGTTGTTGATGTCGCAGGAGTTTCTTTTTGAATTAGGCCTTCATGGTTTAGGTGTACTCTGGTAGCACTTAACTGTTAATTGGAGTTTTAATGCTGCCAGTGTTGACAAGAAGAAGAAAAAACTATCAAAATTTAGAATGAAATGAAAATTGCTAGTTTTGTCCTCTTAATCCTGGAATTGTAGCCATGACATTGGTGAAGAACCTAGTATGGTCGGGAATCCTGTCACACTAAGTTGGCTTTATTTGGTTGTATTTGTTATAATGAAACTTAAGGTTTTGGACTTTATTTTTTTAAATCTCTTTAGCTTTTTTGCTTAGTATTTTCTCTGTAGTGTGCGTAAGTAGGATGGTGTTTTTAGCTTTGTTTGACAGCATTCTGACCACATTGGAGTCTCATTTGAGTCATTACTGTGAGGGTATTAATACTCCAGATAAAGTTTATCTATTGTATAGTGTAAATGGGTTTAATCTACCAGAAGAAAGTCATCGTAACCATCTCTCTTCAGTAGGCTTTTATGGTAAGGCTGTGCCATGTCAGTTCTACACAACCTGGGTAATTTATTCTGAAGTGACTAATTTGGTATTACATCCTTTTGAAATTTTTAATATTTGGAGTTCTGAAGTATGAGCTTTTCAGCATAATTTTATTTGCATCAGACAAAATGAGTTCTTACCCTGCTTTCTGAGAGCTTAGATTCTTAACTTAGAATTAATACAATCAAACCGTAAAGGTCATGTTGAAAGATCAACAATTAAATTTCAGTAAACATATCAAGAGTATTCAGATTAAGGAAAAGATTTATATGAAATGAATAATTTGAAGAGTGAACGAGGAAGAGTAGGTATTGAATGTTTAAACTGGGGAGTTTGCCACTTGTTTTCCTCTTATGTGATTGTTAATTTCTTTCAAGAGGTAGAACAGAGAAGAGCATGGAAAAACACAGGTCAGAGGTGGTCATTTCAGTATCTTAATAGGATAAGTTTTCTTTATATGAAATTGTACTCTGGACTCTCAAATTTTTTTCGTGAAATGTTTGCAATTTTTAATTACTTTAAAACAAAAGCAGTGAAGAATTTTTACTTTTTAGGAACTAAATATCAGTGTACTTACTGATATCTTTTTATTTTGTCTGAGGTCAAAGGTGGTATCAGTACTTTTCTTTCACTTTTTTTTCATTGTGTCCTTTTCAGAACACTGTGTGATAGGACATTGTAATGAGATAATCAGTTGTTAAGTGGATGTTTGCTTTTTTGTTACTGTGCATCTACTTGAATGGTGGGTAGTATTTTAACGTGGATTTAGTATTAAGCAAATGAAGTTTTATCATTTTTTTTGCAAAGCCGTAGTTACATGGGTAAATCATTTAGTTTCTAGAAACGCATATGAAGGGTCATGTGAAGTGTAAAGTTAGCTTATTCGTTCAAGCAATACGTATATAATCAATTCCTGTATTAAAATTTGGAGATTCTGTCATTTAATTTTATGTAATTTTTTTGAGGGAGATCTACATGGAAAATTTGCTTTGAGTATTTAAAGGCTAAAAATCTATAGCCTTACATAGTGTAATAGAAAGTTCTTTTGGCATTAGCATAAGCAAACACCTCCAGAGAAGTTATAGTAATAGTATATTTTGCTAGTTACCTTCAATTGCTAATAGAATATAGCTTATGGGTTAGTGAGAGGTGTTTTATGCTTTTCCCTTAATTTGCACGGGCTAATTGGGTAGAGTATATACTAATTTTGTTCCATTTCTATTTTTTGGCTATCAGATGTCATTAACTCACAGTATAAGGCAATTGGGTCATCTACTTTGGGTTTCTGAAGTAAGGTAATGGAAATAGATTATGAATGAATTTCCTTAATGTCTTTTTTTCCCCCCTGTATAATTGTTCTTTTATGGGATAGAATTTATCATACATGAGTGAATTTTTAGATGCTATTTGAGGCTGTAGTAGTGTTCTTCGGCACCTTTTTATCTAAAAATGTGATATACTGCGTATTTAAGTTTTGTCCCACTAAAGTGATGAGTTTTCTTTATGTCACCTTTCTCTGTCTTCATTAATAAGAAATGTACATTTATGGGATCATAGACTGGGGTTAGGAGCAGTTTGTTACTGTGTCAGGGAAATCGTCTTCCTATTCTGTGTAAAAACTAACAAGCTCTCATGGGGGGGTGGGGTTACTTCTTTGACCTTGAACTTCCTTCTGTCCTGATAGCAGAGGTCACCAGTTTTAACTTCTGGTGAGAGGTGTTTTGTGTGAATTGTTCCTTTACAGATTTGTTTAGAATTGATGTTCATGACTTTCTTGTTAGTATTTATAGGATATTTCTCAAAGATACATTTAAGAAAAAAAAAAAAGAGGCAGAAGTCTGCTGCCATTTTAGCTTACAAAATGAAAAGAGTAGAAAGGAGGACACAAACATGATGGGAGAGTGTTATGAGTTACTTGTGTATGTTTTATATGCTTAGGATGACTCCAGAAAGATACACGGGAGACTAGTAACGGTGATTTTAGGGGGTGGGGTCGGGATGGGGCAATCATGTGGTCAGCTGTGGGAGAAACTTATTTTCATGTATAACCTTTTGAATTGAATCTTTCAATGTGAGTATTACCATTTTTTAAAAAAAGTATTGATTGTGAAAAATCAAGGCATCCAGGAATTCTTAATCTATTTTTTTCAATTTGGACAGTCAAAAGAGAAAACTTATTTTTTCCCATGCTTTTTAGACAGTTTTTAAAGAGCTGGAATTGTGTATATTTCTGCAAACACTTATTTTTATTTCTCAGATTTGTTGGCAAAATTAGAGCCACTGAGTGATTAAAAGCTGTTAGTTCTATTTCATGATTGGGTCATCAGACCAGTTGAAGTATTTAGTGATAGTGATGTGATTTTTCAGGTCCTGTCCAAGATTGATAATGAGGAATTAATTCAGTGCAAATATTAGAAGGAGATACTGGTTGTACAGAAGTATATAGGTGTCTGATTTCATAGGTGTTTCGCCAAGGATTTGGAAATTTGGTGAGAATTTATGTTACTTAAAATTCAGTAGTTGATTTTTAATAATTGTGATAGTCTTTGGTATAATGGGATTTGTGGGACTGTAGATTTTGATATTGCACGGATCCTGCCATGACTTGTGAATTTAGGTATATGTATTGTTGACACAAAGACAGATAAATTCAATTTTGATTCTGTTTTAGGTTGCAGTTGGTGTTACTTGTAATTGTCCATTGGCTGTTTAGTGTACTGTAAAAGGTTTTGCTTACTAGTTGTGCTTATCATTTTCAACTTAAGCTGGAAAATTTCAAGAGAAGGGTGGCACCTGTTTTTGTACATTTAATTCAGTTTCAGTGTGACCTGCTTCCCTGAGAGTACTGCCTCTCTCTTTAGTGATAAGGGGACTAGGTAGGGTGTGTGTCTGATCTTAGGTAATTAACTCTTACTGTATAGTATGTTGCTGTGGTGAGAAGCTCAGTCTCTGGAGCCTGGCATACCTGACTTGTCCCCACTACTTATTAGTTGTATGGTTTTGGAGAATTATGTTAACCAATCCATTTGGTTTCCACTGTGAAAAATGGAAAAAAGAGTATTTAATACTTTACATATAGAGCATTTGTGAGGATTAAAGTGTGAATATATGTAAAGCAGTTATCATAGGGCCCAGCACATAGGAAGCACTCAATAAATGCTGGCTACTACTCGGTAGCTTTGTTAGCTACAGCAGCAACAGCTGTAGAGGGAGGCAGAAAAGTGACACTCCCTGTGCAAACTTGTCGTGGCTTCCTGTGGCAACTGCAGAGAACTGGATGACTAGAATTCCCGATTCAGAGGGTTACGACTGCATTTAGTGACTGAGGTTTTGCTGTTGTAATTCTCTAAAATGAGAATGTGGGGACACCTGGCTAGCTCAGTTGGAGGAGAATGTGACTCTTCATCTCTGGGTCGTGAGTTCAAGCTCCATGTTGGGTGTAGAGATTACTTAAAATGAGGATGTGTAGTGTGTTTGTCTTTAATACGTATGTTATGTTATGTAATATTTTATATTGAGTTTGGTTATATCTGGGTATTTCAAGAAAAAAATGTTACTACCTTTCTTAAAGTCTTTTTGCTTTGATCAAACACTGTTCTTTGGTTCTCCAGTGGATGCTGCTTGTATGGATCAATGATTTCAAATACACATATTACATGTTGTGCAAACTTTGACTTGGACTTCCATACATATGACATAACAGAGTATGTATGTGTGCAAAAATACTGAAGTAAGTTGCTTTAATATCTGGTACACTTTTTCTGTAGTCTTTCATTTAAAAACATGCTTTTATAAAGTTCTAATTTGATTATTTTACAAGTGATAATGATTTTTTTTTACCAAGTTTAGGGAATACAGGTTTAAAGTACTGTCAGGTTATAATTCTCTGAACTTTATGTATTTAGAATCAGTAATCAAAATTAGAAACAAGTTTTCATTTTGAATGATAGAACATAGCACATTTATTGGTGCTAATTTTTTTAGGTAGTGTTCTGAGGCTCTATTAGGATTCTGAAGTTCTAATCCTCCAGTTTTGTAAAGTGTGCCGAGTAAGGTACAAAGGATAAGGAAATTCGATGGCTAATAAAAGGAATATAAGAAATTTTTTTGAGGGTTAATCTGCAGACAGCTCTGGATTAAGAACTATGAATGCTTTTCATAAAGAACAGCAGTTGGGTACTGGGTGGCTCAGTCCGTTAAGCATCTGACTTTGGTTTAGGTTGTGATCTCAGGGTCCTGGAATCGAGCCCTGCATTTGGTTTCTCTCTTGGAGAGGAGTCTGCTTGTGCCTCTCCCCATGCTCCTGCGAGCATGCATGTACGTGCGCGCGCTCTCTCTCTCTCTCAATAAATAAATAAAATCTTAAAAAAAATAAATAGTAATTATTACCAAAAGAATAACCATCACTTATTCTCAGTTTCTTATATTTCATTTAAGAAATTTGGATAGATTGTTTTTTATACAGTTTAAAAACTGTTATACCACAGCATGTTGGCTGAATGAAGTTACACCATCTGATTGAAGATTAAGCTTCCTTCTGTGACAGTCTTAAATTGACATCCTGGCCTGTGACCCTAATCATCTGTTTCTAGCACAGACCTCTCCTTGACTGAATCGTTGACTCTTGTCTCACTAGGCAGGGCCTTCTTTGAGGACCGTTTTCACCCATCTTTATTAGCATCTGGTACAGTGCTTGGCACAGTCTTTCAGTGATATTTTAATAAATAATTTGTATTTGTAAATAAAAGTTTTAAAATTCATCAATAAAATTTTTTTTAGACTGTTGCCCGCCCTGGGCCGGGGGGAGGGCAGAGGGAGCAGGAGAATCTCAAGCAGTCTCCATGCAGAGCGTGGAGCCCCACACAGGCTCAATCCCACAACCCTGAGAACATGACCTGAGTCCATATCAAGAGCCGTATCCTTAATCCACGAAGCCACCCAGGTGCCTCTCATCCACACATTTAAAAAGTTACCAAGGGGGCGCCTGGGTGGCTCAGTGGGTTAAAGCCTCTGCTTTCAGCTCAGGTCATGATCTCAGGGTCCTGGGATCGAGGCCCGCATCGGGCTCCCTGCTCAGCGGGGAGCCTGCTTCCCCCTCTCTCTCTCTGCCTACCTCTCTGCCTCCTTGTGATCTCTCTCCCTCTCTGAAATAAATAAATAAAATCTTTATTAAAAAAAAGTTACCAAGGATGGTGCATTTTTTTTNCTGCCTCCTTGTGATCTCTCTCCCTCTGTGAAATAAATAAATAAAATCTTTATTAAAAAAAAGTTACCAAGGATGGTGCATTTTTTTAAAAAGATTTTATTTATTTATTTGACAGAGTAACAGAGATCACAAGTAGGCAGAGAGGCAGGCAGAGGGAGATGGGGGGAGCAGGCTCCCTGCTGAGCAGGGAGCCCAATTCGGGACTCGATCCCAGGACCCTGAGATCATGACCTGAGCCGAAGGCAGAGGCTTTAACCCACTGAGCCACCCAGGCACCCCAAGGATGGTGCATTTAAAAGATTGTTATTTTCACTTTTCTCGGAATATTGTTAAAACAGGCAAGGTATTATGAAATGAGAACAGAGAATTTATCTTAAAAGGTTTTGTGTTATCCTTTGTCTACTTGTCTGTAGGAAAGAACTTTTTGTTTAAGTAGGCAGCTTAATCTTTTGTATCCTTAGACCCTCTGCTGCTTGAATGTGGGTATGTTTTCCAGTTTGGTGCTCCTCTACTTGGTTTGTTCCCTTTTTTGGGTCATACACTTTCATGAATAGCTAGTTGCCCTACTTCATCTAGTCTCGTTTGTCCTTCCTGCATTTTCTTATGTGACTCATGTATGTTCTAGTAGATAACATTGGTTGGTTCATTTGGTCTGACAAATCAACGTAGAGGTGACTTCCTGCAAGTGAGAACTGGTAGTAACAGGAAAAGTTACTTGTTTTTTAGATTGTGTGTAATAGCATACTAATGAGCTTTGATAAGTATGGTAAATGCACATGGTATAACTTACAGAAATGCATATATTATTTTATAGAATACACAGTGGAAACATTTATACATATTGTTTTGCTTGGCACTGTAAAAGGTGCTCAGTAAATGTCAGTTTTCTTCCCTATTCGCTACCTGATGGGTTTTTCATCACACTCAGTATAAAATCTGAAAGTCCTTCCTTAGGCTCTGAGGGACCCCCACCACTAATCTGCCCTGTGACCATCTCACAGTCCTTATCCTGTTTCACATCACCCTTCTTCCTCTTGTTCACTGGGCCTGGCCGTACCAGCTCCACTCCCACTGAACAAGTTTGTTCCTTTCTCAGTGCCTTAATTGCTTTGCTCTCTGCCTCAGGCTTTGCCCTGAGATTGTCATATGGCTAATTCTTTTATGTCCTTCAGATTGCAGTTCCAGTGCTACCCACCTGAAAGGTCGCACTGAAATAGTTGCTCAGTCCTTAATCATTTTGAATTACAAGACCCTCATATTTTCGTCATAGCACTTATCTCTCTGAAATAGCCTTGATTATTGTTTTTGTTTGTTTGTTTGTTTTACTCATCTCTGGAACTTACACTCCATGAGAACAGGGACGGGTTCTGTCTTGTCACTCTGGGACATAAAACAGGACCTGTCCTGGTAGGTGTTCTGTAAATATTTGAGCAAATTGTTCTCTCAGAAATGCTTTTGTAACCAGCTGATAGTTTTAACATGGTTCATCCTTACAGTAGAATATTGGAAATAACTCATTAAAAGTCAGCATTTAGAGGAGGGTCAAAAGAAGCTTTATTACATTGGTATTTACCATTTGGAAGCCCAGGGACATATGTGAGTGCTGGATGCTTTTCTTGGAGGAACTACTTACAGATGGTATTTGCATCAATCTGGAAAAAACAAGTAATAATAATAAATGTTAGATTTTAAGAAGTTAATATTTTATTTTTAAGTTAAAACACACATTCAAGTTATATGATGACAGCTAGATACCCATTTTATAATTTGCCTTTAGTTACATTTACCTATGAGATACTCTTGTGGATTAATCTTGGCCAACTTCAGCAAGTTGGTCTATAAGTCAGAACTCTTGGTTGAATAATAGAAACTCAATTCAGGCTAGCTTAAGCCAAAAAGGGGGATCCACTGACACATGGAATACCCAAGTGGATTGAGTAATTCAACTGTGGGAAGAGCATTGAAGCTGTAAGGCTTTAGGCACAACAGAACCAGAGCCATTTGAATGTTAATAGAAATCTCTACTGATAGAATGTATGTGTGTATGTGTTTTGGTAGGCTAGTTTCATTCTCTCACAGAAGATTTTGACTTTCTTCACATGATGGAAAATGTAACTTGTCAGTGCCAGAGTTTTTATCCTTTGTTTTCCCCTGCTGTAGAGGAGGGACTGCCTCTATCTCATTTGGAAAATTCTTACATAGTGATTAGTTTGGTTTGGGAAGGTGCCCACCGTGGCCAGAGGCCATATAGAAACTATGGGTATAAAAACAAACAAACAAACAAACAAACAAAACTGTGGGTGTTTCCAAGTACCTGGTGGGGGTGGGGGTAGAGCACTGGGAATGACAGTTGAGTAAACAGAGGAGCTGCTGGGCAGACAGCCTTTTTTCCCATCTACCACACCAAAATGTGTGTCCATTTCTACGTGGAAAGGTTGTGCCGTTAATCTGTGATAGATTGTCTCTTAAATTTCTCTTTTAACTGGAACTGGCACATACTTTGTCAACCTTTTCAAAAGCATATCACTTTTTAAAATGAAAAGTTGAGGTTCCTCATGTGATAGTAATTGTAATCTTATGTACTCTGTGGCTAACATGAGTGTTCAAATGAACTTCTCAAAATGGGTTACATAGTAAAAAATTTGATGCTATTTATTTTGACTTTGTTTTTAACATTATTCTGCTACTTTAACAGCTAATGGAAGCCTAAATTTGAGGGGAAGTGTTAGAAAAGTATCAACGGGTTAATTATACATATTTAGGGGATATTTTAAACCTTGAGGAAGAAAACTACCTTGAGGAAGATAACTACGTAGCATATAGCAAAGTTAGTGAGTTGTATATTCTGAATGATATTTTGAATAATATTTCACCAGTCCACTAAAATAAAATGGTTAGCCATGTAGAAAAAAAGTGACCCAAGAGATAGTAATTTTTGTGGACTTCAGTTGCTTCATTAAAATACTGAAGTGGGTCTCTAAGGTCTTTTTTGGATCAAATGCTCTTTGACCCTGTGATTGCACATATAATTTAAAAATTAAGTCAGTGTTCAGCCAAATAAATGGGAAGTATACAGTACTGATTTCTTCATGTTAATTATTATCTGAACTGGTTTTTCCTAAAGATATTTCTCTGACATCTTCTCAATTTTGAACAGATTATTCCCAGGGAAGATATTTTTTAGGTATCTGAAGAAGAAACTTGTTTTATCCAGTAATCTCTGAGTTCTGATACATTTGTTACCTCCCATTTTACTATAGAGAAAACTAATAGAAATGGTACCAAACATATTTATGACAATTTTTTCTTTAATGTCCTTATTTTTATGATTCCGAATATCATAGCCAGTAATTTTTTTTTTAGCAATTTAGGTTTGATCTTTCTCTGTGTGGTACACATTTTAGAAATTGCACTAAAAGTATGTCTCTTAAGTACAATGAGAAAATGCTGTTCACATGAGTAATTTTTTAACTAAAATACATGTGAGGGCGCCTGGGTGGCTCAGTGGGTTAAAGCCTCTGCTTTCGGCTCAGGTCATGATCTCAGGGTCCTGGGATCGAGGCCCGCATCGGGCTCTCTGCTCAGCAGGGAGCCTGCTTCCTCCTCTCCCTGTCTCTCTGCCTGCCTCTCTGCCTACTTGTGATCTTTCTCTCTGTGTCAAATAAATAAATAAAATCTTTAAAATAAAATACATGTGAAGTGTTGTCCCACATTAACTACTAATTTAAAATCTGTGTGTGTTAAAAGAATTTTCAGTGAAAAACAGATGTGTGAGTGGTGTAACAGGAGAGCATGAAGATGCCAAACATGTTGGTCTTTCCTGGGAAAGTTTGGTTTATGTGTAGCATATGGTTGGCGAATTGTAGAGTGATGAGAACCAAGAGGAAAGGTAAGCAGGGGTCATATCATGAAGTGACTTCTTTGCTGCGTTAAGGGGTTTGGGCATTCTTCTGTGATAGGAAACTTGTGAAGGATTTTAAGCAGAACAACAGGATTACGTTTCAGCCCTGATGATGTAGTGCAATGAAGGATGAGCTGATGGTTTGAGAGGGAAAGGGACTTAGCTCTGAATGGGAGAGAGTTGAGCTGGTAGTGTGATGAGTGAGAATGACACCACATAATTCTGAAAGTATTGCGAAGAGGTCCACATTTCTGAATTTTGAAAGGAAGCATTTGAAAATTCGAGAGAGAGTGATGCTAAAAAGAGCTAAGCATCCAAATTTTCTTCTCTCTGGCTTTCTTTCCTTGTGGAGAACAGGGGTATAAAGAATGGGGGTCTGTAGGGATGAGGAATTAATTTGATAATCCAAAGAGCTAATGGACAGAAACTGGAGGGCAACACCAGGCCAGGGGGCGGGGAGGAGGAATGGCCGCATGGGAACGAGGAATTCCCTTGTCGTCATGATACTTCACCAAGGGATAATTAAGTTAGGCATTTATTCGAGAATAGTCATAAAAATAGATTGGTATCGAGTAACTAGTTCATGAAGTTTCTATTGAGTAATTTTTATGGGGTTCTAGATTAATCACTATATATTTTCAAAGCTTTCTTAAAGGTTTTATATTAATATAAGTCATTTGAATCTCAGTTTGATAACTTTAGGAAGTTGATCTGAATTAAGTACTGTTTAATTCCTTAAACATACATAAATATTTTTTTAAGACTATTTTGGAATAATCTTAGACTTATAGAGGAGTTGCAGAGATAGTGCAAAATTCCTATGTACCCTTCATTCAGCTTCCTCAGTGTTAAAAATCTTACGTAACTGATGTGCTTAGCAAATGTAAGAAATTAACATTGATATTAAACTAAACTGCAGACTTTATTTGGATATCCCCAATTCTTCCCCCTTCCCCCCGTCCCCTGCCTTTTTTTTTTTTTCCTGTTTAGGATCTAATCCAGGATCTACAAGTCAACAGGAAATAATAAGAACCTCAATCAAGACAGCACGGGTTGCTTTTAGGAGCATATGGGAGGGAGTTCTTAACCCACTCCTGGGCCAGGTAGAGAATGGAGCAAGTCTTGGAAAATGACTACATCTTAGCTGGATGTGGGATTGAGTGGGGAGGCAGAGGAAAGGTTGGAGGAAGGGAAGCCATTTCATCACGAGTAATAGCAGTGCAGTGTCTACTAGGGTTAATAGTTTATGAATTAGACTAGAGGTAATAAGCACTTGGCTATGAGAGGTGGTGGTGGAGGGGATGGGAGGAAGCGGTGGCAGGATCCATATCATGAAAATCTTGAAGGTTAACTAAGGCATTGGAAAGTTGAGGGACTTTTGAAGGAATTTGAGTTGGAAGGTAATGTAATCAGACCATGTTGACATCACTTTGGAGGGTCTGTTGACTTCTAAGAGGCTATTGCTATGATAGAGGTGAAAAATGAAAGTCTTTTTTTTTTTTTTTTAAGATTTTATTTATTTGACAGGGAGAGACATAGAGGGAACACAAGCAAGGGGAGTGGGAGAGGGAGAAGCAGGCTTCCCACCGAGCAGGGAGCCTGATGCGGGGCTCAATCCCAGGACCCTGGGATCATGACCCGAGCTGAAGGCAGACACCTAACAACTGAGCCACCCAGGTGCCCCCGAAAAATGAAAGTCTTACCTAAGAACTGTGACAGGGGTTCCCAGATGTGGGGTGGATCACCAGGAGAGCTTTTTTAAACATGTACTTTAATTGCTCACCTCTACCTCCGGAGTTTCTGATTTACTAGATTTGGGCTGGAACCTGAGAATTTACATTCTTAGTAGATTCCCAGGTAATACTACTGATGGTGATATTGCTGCTTTGGGGACCACACTTGGTATTCTCTGGGCTGTGATATAGAGAATGAAGAAAGTGAATAATAGGTGGAAATAGGTGGAGGGATTTAAGGAGGTGGCCACTGGATATTTATACTTCCTGATCTTTTTGTTCACTGCTCATATGCTGTCTTGATCTTGGTCTCTCATGGTCCTTTACAGTTGCTGGTTTTTTTGACTAGTGAGGAATGGGTGGGGATTAGTTTTTGAAAACATTTATGTGGATATACGTGCAATTCTGTATATTAACTGAAAAATTGTATACTCCCTCCATTACTAAAAATCTGTGTCATTTCTCTGTTGAGGTTCGATTATAATAGCAATTGGTTTTACAGTGGTGCTGCCTAGTGTACATGCAGTATGTAGTTTACAGAATGTTTTAATGTGGTAGAATTATTTCCGATAATTTTTTATTAAGCATATATGGCATGTCTCTTTAGCTTTGACTCTTGAGTGATGTTTCATGGAGAAATGTGACTGAAAGAGGAATTTGATTTTTTAAAAATTATTATTAATCTGAACATGTCAAAAAAATTTTTTTAAGCATGAATAGTTGTAAGATTTGGAGATTTAGCTTTTTTTTTTGGTTGCAAGGTGGTTATAATTATTTTTTCTTTAGACTGATGATTATACAGTATATGACTCTAGAATAAAAATCTGTAAAGAAATTCGTATCCATGAGATTCAGTTCTTAATGAAATTTGGACATACTAAAGTGATAAATCCCCGTTTTTTCTTTGTTGACGAATCAGTATTACCCAAGAAAATAATAAAACATAAGGGCACATCGGTGGCTCAGTTGGTGAAGGGCACATGGGTGGCTCAGTTGGTTAAGCACACCACTCTTGATTTCAGCTCAGGTCATGATCCTCAGGGCCCTGAGATGGAGCCCTGTTTCGGATTCTGTGCTGACCATGGAGTCTGCTTGAGATTCTCTCTCTCCCTCTGCACCCCCTCCACTCTCTCAAAAAATTAAAAGTAAATGTAAACACCATCACTGTATTAACAACTGAAATGGAGTTTTCATTTTGTTAAAAGGACATAAATAATAGGTGTGTATGTAAACATGCATTTAAGTTTTAGGGTTCAAGAATACTAAAATAGTAAAGGAAAGCAAATTTTGTGAAAGGTTAGAGGACAGAATGATAAGCTGATTGCTTAGATTAAGATGATTGACTGCTTATGGGGATAGTTAGGTATACGTTTTTACAGGTATATGTCTTTTTCAGACTTGGACGAAGTAGTGCTGAATATTTCCTATTCAATTGTAGTAACAAATTCAGTCTATGGAGGGGGGCCTAGGTGACTCAGTTGGTTAAGTGTCTGCCTTCGGCTCAGGTCATGATCCCAGGGTCCTGGGATCAAGCCCTGCACAGGCTCTCTGCTCTCCCTCTGCCCCTCTGCTCTCCATTTGTGTTCTCTCTTGCTTGCTCTGCTCTCTCAAATAACTAAATAAAATATCTTTAAAAATTCAGACTTGATACTTTTTAAGGATTAAAAATATAATAAAATATGACAAAATAACTTTAATCCAGATTAAGGTACTTTTTTTGGAGAATCTATGATCATTAGACATTTTGCACATTAATACAACTATCTCTGTAGCTAGTAATGTATAGGAAGTGAAGCCGATAACTGCTTCAAAAATGATTTGACTTTTTAATAATGTAAATGTATTATCTAGGCAAAAGTATTCTTTCTTCTCTTCTTCCCTTAGACCCCATATCATTCAGTTACTTTCCTGGAGTCAGCTGGTGTTATCAGTTTCCTCTGTATCTTTTCAGAGAAATACTATATACTATGTAGAAAAGCCAGTAAGTATATACTTTACATCCTCTCCTTGATATTGCTGTAAACACAAATGTAGTCATTGCTATAACTTCCTTTTCTTCACTATGATGTTTGGATTTCAAATCAACACTTACAGAGCCTTCCTTTTTTTTTTTTTTAATGGTGGTTAAGGTATTTTATTCTGTGGATATAACATAATTTAACTAGTTCCTCCAGTTGATAGATATTTAGGTTGTTTTAGTCTATTGCTATTACAAACAGTGTTGCTGTGAATAACCTTGGTACATGTATCATCGTGTATGTATGCAAGGATATCTGATGATGAATTACGAGAATTGGAACTGCTGGATCAAAGGATGTGTACATTTGAAAGTAGATAATAACTACTATCAGATGGACTTCACAGAGGCTTCCTTCTCCCAACTTGAGTCTCTTTACCCATACTCTTGCCAGCATAGTATAGTGTTGCCAAATGTTTTGCTCTTCCCTAATCCGATAGTAAAGATGGTATTTTAGTGTCTAATTTTTTTTTTTTTTCTTTAAGTAAACTGCATGCCCAATACGGGGCTAGAATTTACAAGCCCAGGATTAAGAGTCACGTGCTCCACTGACTGAGCCAACCGGGCTCCCGTTGTTTTTTATTTTGAGTGAGGTTGAGTGTCTTCTATATATTTGAGTCATTTCTTTTAGTAGACTATTACTTTTTGGACTCTTCCACCAGTTTTTATTGTGGCATAGTTACATAAGGTAAAGTATATACATTTTAAATAAATAACTTTGTAAACTTTATTTGAGGTATAATTTACTTCCAATAAAAATAACAGATCTTAAGTATACAGTTCTGGTGAGTTTTGAGAGTTTTACATGACTGTCTATTTACATAAAATTCATCCCAGTCAAGATTTAGAACCTTCCCTCACCCAGAAAGAAGTGCCTTCTGAGCCCCCTTTCATTCAGTTTTCTTCTCTTTGCACTTTACATAATCACTTTCTTGATTTCTCTTACTGCAAATTAGTTATGTCCATGAATTTTTATTGTAGTGTACATGCATATAACTACCAACAAGATCAAGCTACAAGAACATTTCCTGCCATGCAGCAGACTCCTCTGTACTCTCTCCCAGGCTCTCTCCCTCCGAAAGAGACCACTCTACTAGCCTGTACCCACTGTGGAGCGTAGATTAGTAAAGCTGTGAGTCATCATTGTTGTGTCGAGCGAGACTTGTTTTCTTTTCCACTGCTGTGAATGCGGATATAGCACTATTATCTTTTTGTGGAAGGACGCATTTGAGCTTTTCCGCCTTTGGGCTATTTTGATTAAAACTGCAGTTAATATTCGTGTGTGTGTGTGTGTGTGTGTGTGTTGGAAGATTTAAGTACTTGTACCTTTTTGGTATATTAGAAATGGAATTGATGGGTTATAGGGTATATGTATGTGTGTGTTTAACTTTCATAGATACTGGCAAACAGGTCCTCAATTTGTACCAATTTGTACTTGTACTAGCAATGTTTGAGAGTACTAGCTCTCAAGTGTACTAGCAATGTTTGAGAGCTGCACTTGCTCCATATCTTTGCTGGCACTTAATATTTATCAGTTCTGTCAGTTTTAGCCATTCTGGTGGGAGTATAGCGGTTTCTCATTGTAATTATAATTTGAATTTTATTGGTGACAACTGATGTTGAGTGCCTTTTCATGAGTTTATTGTTGATTTGTTGATACATGTTCTTTAACTGGGAGATGACCCATCCTGGAGGTTTGTTTTATTTTGTTTTGTTTTGTTTTATTTTCAGTGTGATCTGCCTATTGTAATATATGTCTACAAATATATTTTTTAGTGGTTTGCCATATGTCTTTTGATTTCCTGGCAGATTTACTGGATTTGGTATGTAAGGTTTAAAAGAGAGGCTAACCAGTGTTTCAGGATTTTTCTCCCCAGTGGCTGACTGCCATTCTGCAAATGTTGATGCTGGTTGTATACTTAGAAACAAGGACAGAGATGATATGATGCTAGCTGGCCAGCACTAATTGTAACACAAATCCTGATTTTACACTGTGTGTCTTTTAGTTAATGAATACATTATGAAATCAAAGAAATGCATTTTTTTAGATTGATTTGTTTGAATTACTGCCCTAATTTAAATAAATGAAAATATTTTTCTTGTTAAATGACTAGTTTTTGCACGTGTGTGTGTGTGTGTATGTGTGTGTATAAAATTTAGTTCAGAGAGGGGAAAATAAACTGCTGTATGTGTGGCTGAACTATTTACTGCCTTTGGATATTCACAGCCTTGGCCAGTGTTTCTTGGGGGGAATTGGTGGTCATTGTACAATAATTACTTTTATGTAGGACTATACATATTTACTACTGAATTCAGAGTCTTTGACTTGCATTTTATTAATTGAAAACAGAATTAGCTTAACAGGTTCACTACGTATGTAAAAATGTGAAATAGATGCAGGAAATAATCTGTTTACCTACTGCTTGTAGAAATCTCTAGTAAGAGATTTGGGGAAAAGAAAAAGGGTACATAGACTAGCTAAAATAACCACATGAAAAGTGAGAAAGGCAAGAACTGGCAGTGTTATCGAGATAATTGGAAGGCACAACAGAAAAATGGCAAACCATAACTTAGAATATAACAAATGGAAAAGTACAGTGTTAAATAAACATTTATCAAATAAAAAAAATCACTAGGCGTGTTTGTATACATTTATGTACATAAGATTGTTATTTAACTGGCTTTAATTCTTTAATAATTATACATTTACAACTTTATTAAGGATTCTAGAATGTTGTGGACTTTAGACTTGTTTAAGGCTCTTGAGTTTTCAATAAAACCCAGTAATTGAGAGGTTGATGAAGAAAGAGAATTTATTGGAAAGTATTTCATGAACTTGGTGCAGGGATATGTCCTGGAATTGGAAGCACAGTGGGAACTAGGGACTCAGTGTAGTCTGTGTTGGACATTATTTCATTCTCCTTTCTCTTTGTAGACCAGATATTTCTTACTTGGTCCACCAATCCACAAAACAAGGCATCCAGCAGCTCTTTAATTTATATGTTATTTGTCTAAGCTCCTAGACAAAAGCACTCTTTCATTCCTCCCCTCATTTTTCTTTCTTGCTCAGATTAAGTAATGTACTCGGCATCACAGGCAAATACGGCTCTCTACCAGCTTTTAACCACTACTAAATATTATTAAGTTAAATGAGATCTAAACTATGAGGTTAGATATATGAACCCAGGGTGTAGTATCAATGACCTTGACTTACTGATAAAGCTTTTTGAAAATTTTAACAGATAAACATGCTAAATTTTACTAAAACAAAATATTGAGTCCTTATGAAGATGTATAACTAGTGTCCTTGAAACTCAGAAGCATAGTAAGTTGAGTTTGGGGCCAGCGCAGCTTGTCCTAAAAGCATGAATGGCCACCAGTCAGTCTTATCCAAGTCCTCTACACCAGGGTGGCTGCAGGAGCATTATCTGCTTAGAGAGGGTGTCATAGGAGCTGGTACTTTTTCTTAATATTTACTGCTGATTATAATTGTACATTTACATGGGTGACTTTTTTTTCTTTCCTTTCCCAGTAGAATGTTAAGAACTGATGTACCTTTGTGCTTGGAAGGGGTGTTATAAATACTTATTTTAAGAAAGAAGAGAGAATGGCTATAAGAATCCATGCTGCTAAAATGTGATGAGAATTTTATGTCTTTGTGTTTTCAAGTAGTTATTTTGATCAGACTTGTCATTTATATGTGTGTAAATTATATATATGTTGAGTTTATATAGTTTTCTTCTTAATAAATCATGCACTTCTCATAACAGCATTGAATGTGCTCTATTTTAAAATAGAGGGTCCTTATTTTCATAAATTGGTGCTCTAAATTGTACTGTGAGTGGTAAATTACTTACCATTTTAGAGGGAATCTTTTTAGCATTAGAGAATTGATATAATTTCAAGAAGCTTGTTCATTCAGTTTTGGAACTGAGCTGTTTACGTTCCTCAGTAGCAGGAATCAGGCCTAGCATTTTAAACCCGGGATGGAGACTGATTTCTCTTCATTTCCCTTTGAGAAAATCCAACCCAGTGCCACATAAGTGAAAAACATCCTTGGCATTACAGGAATTAAAAAAGAATTTTTCCTGTTGTTTTTACATGTTAGGGTAGGAGATCTAAGGTTTTAACAGGATATCTCTACACTGAGGCTTTTTGAATGTTAATACTTTTAGAGACCATATTGTATTTTTATAGCTTTTATAGTTTTGGAGGTGGGGAGGTAAGTCCTTTTAGTGGTCTCAATAGTTTAAGTGTGACCCATAGGATGGATATTCCTGTTCATGATTTGTACTGAATTGTGCGTAGAAGAATGATATTAATTTAGTATTATTGCAGGAAGTTACGTTAGTCTGGGGGGGCTGATACAACCTTAAGGTTGTTAGTGGTTGTCCAATTTTCTCGAAGGTAGTGGTGCTTGATCAAGGTGTTTAAAGTGCTACAGATGATTTCCTAATCACTTCCACACACAGGTTAGTCAGCTTCTTTAGCTCCTCTTGCTGTTTCTGAATTGTCTCCTGGAAGCAACACCATGGAAACACACAGGAGTCTTAAGTCATTAATGTATAATATGTAATTTAGGAATATATTACTACCATAGTTGTGGCCTTGTTGTAAATTCCCATATTTGCACTGGAATTTACAACAGGTTTTTCCTTAGAAATAATGTATAAAAGGTGTTGTAGTTCTCCAGTGGTTAATATTATTTCTTCCCTAGTCATAGCATGTTTTACTGAGCAGTGCCATGGTGGGAACTTAAGGTATATGAGAAAGACAGGTTGGAGAATTGAGGTTATGGCAAACCTGTTAGGGGGGGCATAACCAAAATAAAACACCTGATAAAGATATTATTTATGAGCTCAAATATAAACTGGGGCGAGGTGAACTTTGCATGTAGTAAAACATACCCATTTGAAATGGTTAATTCACTGAGTTTTGATAAAAATCTATCTATCTATACAACCACCACAATTCAAGCCAAGGCACATGTTCATTACAGAAACATTTCCTTGTTCCCATTTGCAGTCATTTACACTATTCACTCCCGTCCCAGGCAACCACTGATCTGCTTTCTAACACTACAGATTAGTTGTGTTCTTCTAAATTTTGTATAAATGGAATTCCATTCCATTTTATGATAGGCAGAATAAAAGCCTTTCAAAGATGTCCAGACTTGATTCCCCAGAACCTGTAATTAAGTTAAGGGCCTTGAGATGGGAGATGAGAGATCCAGTCTAGCAGAAAACAGGCTTTGAAGATGGAGGAAGTAAAGTGCGGGAGCCAAGGCTGCCTCTTGGTTAGAAGGGTCAAAGAAATGATCTCCTTTGTAAGCGTCCAAGGAGGAATATCGTCCTGCTCTCACGCATTTTATCCATTGAGACCTGTGCCAGAATTTGGGATAATAAATTTGTGTTAAGTTACTAAGTTTGTCGTAATTGTTACAACAGCAATAAAAAGTAATACTCTAGGCTGCTTTCTTTTTGTACCCCACTTTTTTTTTCAGGATTCATCATGCCGTTTCCTATATTAGTAATTAGTTCCTTTTTTATAACTCATCCTTCGGAAATATGCTTTTTTAAATGTACTCACCTATTGATGGACATTTGGATTGTTTCCACTTTCGAGCTATTAGAAGTGAAGATATTTGTGAGTATTTGTGTTCCAGTCTTTGTGTGCACATGATGTTTCCATTCTTTTTACCTCGGAGTGGGATTGCTAGGTCAAGTGGTAAGAGTATGTTGAATTTTATAAGAAATGACCAAACTGTTTTCCAAGTACCAGTTTACATTCCCACCAGTAGTTTCTCCACCTTGGAATCCCTAACCATTTAATCTTAGCCCTTCTAGTTGATCTGTAGTATTATCTTCTTGTATTTTTTCATTTCGTGGAGGACATTCATGTATTTTCTGTGAATGGTTTAAGTATTTTGCTCATTATTTGAGTTGTGTATCTTCATATTACTGTGGTATTTTTCTTTATATATTTTGGATATAAGTCCTTTGTCAGGACTACGTAGAATATTTTTTTCCAGTGTATGGCTGGCTTTTCTTTCATGCTTTTTTGTAGAATAGAAGTTCAAAATTTGATTGAGTCTAGGTCATACGTTATTTCATGATTTGTGCTTTTTGAATTTATCCTATGTTGTGTTTTAGAAGTTTTGGGATTTTAGCTTTTACTTTTAGGTCTGTGATCAGACATTAAATCACTTTGATTTAATTTTTGTGTATGAGATGAGGTAAATTCATTTCTTGTTCCATGTGAATACCCAGTTGTTCCAGTACTATTTGTTGAAAAGATTATCCTTTCACCATGAATGACCTTAACACCTTTGTCCAAAAAAAAAAAAAATTTTTTTTTTTTTCCCAACTGAGTGGCGCCTCCAGTACAGTGTTACGTAGGCGTTGGTGTTAGAGGACATTCATGCCTTGTTCTTAGTTTTAGGGGCAAAGCATTCTTTCATCGTCAGTTATGATGTTTGCTGCAGGTTTTTCAGATACTCTATCACATTGAGGATGTTTTCTTTTGTTCTGAATTTGCTGAGAGTTTTTATTTTGAATGGGTACTAAGTTTTGTCAGGTTTTTGTTGCATCTATTGATATGATTATATATGTATTTTCCCCTCTATTTTTTTTTATTTATTTTAAAGATTTTATTTATTTATTTGACACAGAGAGAGAGAGATCAGATCACAGCTAGGCAGAGAGGCAGGCAGAGAGAGAGGAGGAAGCAGGCTCCCTGCCGAGCAGAGAGCCCGATGTGGGCCTCGATCCCAGGACCCTGGGATCATGACCTGAGCCGAAGGCAGCGGCTTTAACCCACTGAGCCACCCAGGCGCCCTCCCCTCTATTTTGTTAATGTGATGGATTATATTGCTTTTTTTTTTTTTAAATATTTATTTATTTGACGGAGAGAGAGATCACAAGTAGGCAGAGAGGCAGGCAGAGAGAGCGGAGGAAGCAGGCTCCCCACTGAGCAAGGAGCCCAATGCGGGCCTCGATCCCAGGACCCTGAAATCATGACCTGAGCTGAAGGCAGAGGCTTTAACCCGCTGAGCCACCCAGGCGCCCTATTGCTCTAACATTTGAAATCACCCTTGCTTGTGTTCCAGAGTCATGATGTACTATCCTTTATATATGTACTATCCTTTATAGTTGATTTGATTTCCTAATATTTTAGTAAGGATTTGTCTGTTCATGAGGAATTGACTTACAGTTTTTGTTTTTTGCTGTCTTTGGTTTTGGTATTGGGGTAATGCTAATTTCAGGAAATGAGTAATGTTAGCCTTCTGCACTTTTTCAGAATTTATATAGATTTGGGATACTTTTAATGTTTGCTACAATTCACCAGAAAAGTCATCTGGGCCTAGAGTTTTCTTTGTAAGGTTTTTAATATATCAGATTTCTTTTATAGATATAGCAGTATAGATTTTGTCTCTTTTTTTGAGTCATTTTGGTAATTTGTGTCTTTTCAAGTTTTTTTTTCTTTTAATTGCAGAATTTGTTGTCTTAATATCCTTATTTTTTTAATAAGTGTGGAATCTGGTTAAATTACCTTTTTCATTGTTAGTGATTAGAAATGTGTCTTTATCAGTTTAGGAAGAAGTATATACATTTCATTGATTTATTCAAAGACTTGTTTCACTGCTTTTTTTCTCTATACTGTGTCTATTTTGCTCTTATTTCGACTTTATTTTCTTCCATTTATTGAGTTTAATTTGATCTTTTTATAACTTCTTAAGCTTAGATCTGTGATAGCAAAAGCCAGCTCTTTTGTAGTAGGGTATTTAGTGCTATAAATTTCCCTTTAAGTGCTGTTTTAGCTGCATCTTCCCACAATTTTTGATAAGCTTCTTTTATTTTCATTTATTTAATGATGATTTCTAGTTTTCCTTGTGATTTTTTTTTCCCCTTTGGCCGGTTAGTTATTTTAGGCATGTGTTTTCTGATTTCTGAATATTTGAGAGCTTTTGTACATGTTTTTTCTTTGTGGTTAGTGAAAATACTGTGTGTGACTTAAATCTTTTAGACTCGTATCTGTTTATTAGCTCTGCATGCGTATGCGGTCTATCTTGGAGATGTTCTGTCTGCACTTATTGTATACAGTTTTTGTTGTGTGGTGCTTTTCATAGATGCAAATTGAAGTCAAGTTAAGTGTTCGGATCTTATGTATTTTTATGATTTTTAGGTTTATTTTTATTATTTATGGGATGAAAAGTATTAGTATCCAAATTGATTTGTTTCTCCTTAAAGTGTTCCCAGCTCTCATATCTCATATTTCCAAGAGTGTTGTTAGGTGTGCACATTTAAGATTTTTATGCCTTTCTGATGGGTTAACCACTTTCTCATTATGAAATGTTCCTTAGTCGTTTTCATGAAAGTACCTTGTTTGATATCACTGTAACCACTTCAGCCTCCTAATATGTAATTTTTGCCTGGTATGTGTTTTCTATTCTTTTTACCTTTAATCTGTATATTGTTATAGTTAAAGTGAGTTTCTTTTAAACAGCATGTAATTGGGTCTTTTTAAAGAAAAAACTAGGTTGACAATTTGTCTTTGAATTGGATTTAGATCATTTACATTTAATGTAATTACTAATGTGGTTGAATTTAAGTATACTATCTTTTTATTGTCACATTTCTTTCTTTTATTGATTTACTAATTTTTAGCATTTCATTTTGTTTCCATTATTGGCTTATAAGCCATACCTCTTTGTTTATTAACTTATTTAGTGGCTACCCTGTAGTTTACTTTTTGTATGCTTTTCACAGTGTGTCTTTAAAATTTATAGCACTTCACGTATATTGCTATAGTCATTTGTTTTTCTTCCCTCTTTTGTACTATTATTGCTATACATTTTATTAACACCAGAAGTGTTACAAACTCAAGGATATATTATTTTTGCCTTGAACTCAGTTAATTACATTTTAGAGGAAACTTAAAGATGAATAGTTCTTTATATTTGCCCTGGCATTCTTCATTCTTTTGGGTAGATCAAAATGTTTACCTGCCTGTGTTGTGTTGTTTTCTTTCTGCTTAAGAACATCTTTCAACATTTCTGTTAGGTCTGTTGGAGAGGAATTCTGTCAGCTTTAGTTTGTCAGTTTTTCATATTTTTTTTCATATTTTGATTGAATATAGAATTATGTGTTATCGCGGGCGCCTGGGTGGCTCAGTGGGTTAAAGCCTCTGCCTTCGGCTCAGGTCATGGTCTCAGGGTCCTGGGATCGAGGCCCGCATCGGGCTCTCTGCTCAGCAGGGAGCCTGCTTCCTCCTCTCCCTGTCTCTGCCTGCCTCTCTGCCTACTTGTAATCTCTATCTCTGTGTCAAATAAATAAATAAAATCTTTAAAAAAAAAAAAGAATTATGTGTTATCTTTTTATTTGAGTAGTTTAAAGAAGTCTTTCCATTATCTTTTTCCTCCCATAGTTTTTGATAAGAAGTCTACAGTTCTTTGTTCCTTTTGTTGTTGTTGCTGTTGTTGTCCTGGCTGCTTTTACGATTTTTCTCTTCACTGATTTTCAACAATTTGATAGTAGTATGTGTAGCTTTCTATATATAATTTTGAAGTTTTCCGTTTATTTTGCTTGGGTTTATTTGAGTTTCTTAGATCTGCCGATTTATACTTTAATAGAATCTCAAAAAAATTTTAAGATTTTTTTTCTTTTCCACCTTATTTCTGCAACTCCAATTCCATGTATGTTTGGCTGCTTGTTGTTATTCACACAGATCACTGTGGCTCCCCCCCCCCAATTAAAAAGAATCTAACTTCTTTTAAAAATAAATTTAAGTCTTGGAGAATTGTAGCTTCTGATAGATGCTGGGTATCACTGTTTTCTCCTCAAATTTAAAATATTTTGTGTTGTCTTTGTGAGTTCATTCTGGCACTGTAGTTCACTTCAGTGGCCTGTTTGGGAAGTGTGAGCCTGTATCTGTATTCAGAAATTTTGTGAAGATCTTGATATCTACTACTCAGTGTGCTGAGGACCTGTTATATACAAGTTTTATATTATTGAAGATGGTACTCATTATATACCAATGTCCTTTCTGTAAGGACTTATGACAAATGTCTTTGTGGGTTTAGGAATAGGAATTGATGTGCTGTCTTGTTGTGGCTGTGAATTTTTGGATCTTTTAGGTTCTTCTAGAAAACTTTTTTTTTTTGTAAAATATACAGAATATAAAATTTACCCTTGTAAATGGTTTTAAGTGTACAATTCAGTGGCATTGAGTACATTCACAGTATTATGAATTATCACCATTATCCATTTCCAGAACTTTTTCCTCATCCTAACCAGAAACTCTGTATGCATTAAAGAATAATTCCTCAGTCCTCTTTACCGCAGGCAAATCTTTAATATACTTTCCGTGTCTAAGAATGTCTATTTTAGGTACTTTAAATAAGTGGAAACATCGTATTTTTATTTTGTGCCTGGTTTATTTTATTTAGTATAATGTTTAGATTATATTAAGTATAAAGTATATAAGCAAGTATAGCATTGCCCTCAGCTTTATTGATCTATAATAGACATAAACATTGTATTAGTTTAACATGTGCAACATAATAATTTAATATATATTACAAAATGATTATTACAGTTAGTTAACATCTGTTGCTTCACATAGTTACAATTTTTTTTCCTTGTGGTGAGAACTTTTAAGATCTGCTTTCTTAACAGTTTTCAAATATACTATTCAGTATTGTTAATTGTAGACATCATGTTGTATGTTACATCCCCAGAACTTACTTATCTTATAACTAGAAGTTTGCTGGTCACCAATGAAAAGATATATCATTTATTTTTATGACAGAATAATATCCAGTTATGTCTGTGTATATACCACATTTTGTATATCCATTCATTTGCTGATAAACACTTGTTTTCACCATTTGGTTACTATGAATAATGCTTCTGTCAGCGTTGGTGTACAAATGTCCCTGTTTTCAATTCTTTTGAGTGTATACCCAGAATTTCTGGATCAAATGGTAATTCATTGTTTAATATTTTGAGAAATAGCCGTGTGATATGTTTCTCATAGTGGGTACACCATTTTACATTCTCAATGTGCAGGGGTCCCACTTTATACAAATCCTCACCAACACTTGTTTTTTTTTTTTAAACATTTTTGTTATGGTAAAATACAACTTAAAATTTACCATGTGTACTTTTTTTTAAGATTTTTTTTTTATTGGAGAGCAAGACAGATGGTGACAGACATAGGGAGAGCGAGCGTGAGCTGGGAGGAGAGGGAGAGATCGATATGGGGCTTGATCCCAGGACCCTGGGATTGTGACCTGAGCCGAAGGCAGATGCTTCACAGATTTAGCCACCCAAGCACCCCATCACCATGTGTATTTTTTAAGTATACCTTTTAGTCGTGCTTATAAGTAAATTTACATTATTGTGCAACCAATCTCCAGAACTCTTTTTATGTGCTGAATTGAAATTATATCCATTAAATAACAATTCCCTATTCTCCTAGTCCATGGCAGCCACTCTTCTAGCTTCTGTTTCTATGAATTTTAGTACTCTGGATATTTCATAAGTGGCATTATATGGTATTTGACTGGTTTCTTTCATTTAATATAGTGTTCTTTAAGGTTCACCTTTGTTGTACCTTGTATCAGAATTTGTTTCCTTTTTAAAGCTGTATAGTATTTCATCGTATGCATAGACTATGTTTGGTTTATCCATTCATCGTTTGATGAACAGTTGGGTTGCTTCCACCTTTTGGCTATTATGAATAATGCTGCCATGAACATGAGTGGACCGATAGGTCTTCAAGTCCCTGCTCTCAGTTCTTTCACACTGAAAAGTGGAATTGCTGGATCATACAGTTAATTTTACTTTAAATTTCTTGTGGAATCGCCATACTGTTTTCCATAGATACTGCACCATTTTGCATACTCACCAACAGTGCACAAAGATTCCATTTTCTCCACCTCTTTGCCAATATGTTATCATTATTATTCAATAATAGGTATCGTAATGGATGTGAGATAATGTGGTTTTGATTTGTTAATTCCCTAATGATTAGTGATATTGAACATCTTTTCATATGCTTATTGGTCATTTGTTTATCTTAGTAGGAGAAATGTCTTTTCAAGTCTTTTTCCATTTAAAAGTAGGATTATTTGGGGTTTTTTTCTTTGTTTTTCATTATTGAGTTGTAGGAGTTCTTTGGGTTCTTTATTTTGGATATTGATCTCTTACCAGGTATGAGTTGAAAATATTTTCTCCCATTCACTATGTTGTCTTTTTACTTTGTTGGTTGTATAATTTGATGCACAGATTTCTTTTTTGTTCATTTGATAGAAGCTATTCTAACAGGTGTAAGGTGGTATCTCACTGTGCTTTTGATTTACAGTTCCCTAATGATGTTGACCATCTTTTCATGTTCTTATTGGCCATTTCTATATCTCTTTTGGGAAAGCATAAGATTTGAACAAGTGTTTTTGTTCATCAGCTTCATTCCTGTTTCCATTTACTTTTCCGTTTTTATTTGTATTATGCATTAGTTCTAATTTTTTCTTAGTATTCTATTCATTTTTCTATTATTTTCTAAGTTAATTTTGAAACCATGACTGGTTTAGTTCTAGGTAAGATGTATTTTTAGCTGGTGAAGATTTTATACTGTATGTAAAGTATACTGACTTTATATACTGACTGTATATACTGTATATTGATTTTATACCATATTAGATGTTGAACTTGCTATTAATCAAATAAGAATCACGGGGTAGGTCAGTTTACTTTTTCTCTGGGTCCATAAAAGACAATAATGATACATGATTTAATCACAAACCAAGTCTTCAAGCACTGTGGTTCTGCAGGGTAGCATCAACTGACTAGGAATGTGAGAATGGGAATTGTAAAGAGCAGGAGCTGAACAGACTTTTAGGAAAGATGTGTGGAAAACTGAAAAAGAACAAGAGGGAGACGGAAGCAATAATAGTTTGATTAGGGCTAATTAAGAGCAAAGTAAATGAGATGGGATCTCAGATGCAGAAGAGGCTCTATAAATGATGGCTACAGAGATCGCCATAGAAAATACTGAAGTATTCAGAACCAGGATCAGCATTGCCTGAGTAGATGAGGGAAATTAAATATGGATAAACCTTCTAAGTTTTCTGCAAAAGCTTAGAGTAGAATGGGGCTCAAAGTATTCAGTCATTTGGCTCTGGAGAAACCAAAGAGAGGTGGGATAGTGGTCTAGGAGTGAGAAGTAAGTTATGTCATCCAGAGTGAGTATAGCAACTTGAAAGTCTTGTAGACTGAAAAAGGATGATAGCCGGGAGCATTTTTGGAAGGAATTTTGCAATACGGCCAGGTCAATTGAATTGAGTAATCTAAGTAATCTTAATTTGCTGTAATTATAATTTTATTCCTGAAATTTCTTCATATTGTTATCTGTTTGAATCAGCTTAGAACAAATTGTATTTAGCAGCACTTAGGACAAAAATGTATTGTATCTAATGGGAAAATTCCTTTTACTCTTAGGAGGTGAAAAATTAGTATGAGATTTCACCGTACTTGAGACAGGGAATGTATCACAGGTGTTTTGGGAGTAGAGCTGGTTTCACACTCAGCCTATTTACTACTTTATGTAGACCATCACCAACTGAGAGAATGTAATGCAACTGGTTTTAAATACTGTTTTTGAGACACACTGGTAAAATTAAGCTATATTGAGACATATATACATAAAAGATATTTCATAAGTGGAGGTGGTGTAGTCTGAAAATACAGGGTTTTAAGCGTCAAAGGTCTTTCTTTCCTGCTTTTATTTATTTATTTATTTATTTATTTATTTATTTATTTATTTATTTATTTGAGTAGTCTCCACACCGGCATGGAGCCCAGTGCAAGGCTTGAACTCATGACCCTAAGATCAAGACCCTAGCCAAGAACATGAGTCAGATGCTTAACTGGCTGAGATACCCAGGTGCCCCACTGCTTTGATATTAAATACCACAGTAATGCTGGGCAAGTGACCCAATTTTCTTTTCATCAGAGCTGCATTATCTGTAAAATAAAAGAGTTGGACAGCATCTTTAATAAGCATCACATTTGATTCTGTGATCCTGTTTTGTTTTATTATTGTTCTTTTCTGAGCCTCCTTAGAAATGAGTACATTATATGTAACCTTATTTCTAGGACAGAATTGAGTTTTAAATTCTCAACCAACTCGCATCAGTGAGTCTTTCATCAGTGGTGGACTTGTATTATATGGTGAGATCAAATCAAGGTTCTCACAAGTTCTTTCAATATTGTGTTCTATTTTTTAAATGAAGGTAATGTAAAACTTTTAGTGTTTTTTATTAATACCTTTCTCTTCTCCACTGTTAGCCTACTTTAACTGGGATTATGTCGAAGAATCCTTAAGGCAACTACTTTGTTGGTTGCTTTCCTCATGGCACTTGAACAAAGACGTACGTGGCCTGTATTTTTACACACAGAGCCAGTCCTTGTGGGGGTTGCAGATATCAGATAGAGCTGGAAATACTTCCAGTAAATAGGCATTTCTTTTTCTCTTATTTTTTTTCTTTCCTAAAACATTGAACTAGAGGGGAGGGAAAAACAGTGTCAGAATCTGAGTACTTTGAAGGGTCAGATTATTTTTTTTTTGCTAGGTAACTGTAGTTGCCGAAAAAGGAAGAAAGAATCAGGGACTGGTTAGTTTTCAGTTTTAGTGACCTAGTGACTTGTGAGCCCTGGATTTTGGTATGCAGAGAAAGTACTGTGCTATGAACGTTTCTTAACAGCTGCATGATCCAGTTATTTGTCCATGAGTTTTCTCTTCTTTTGACTCATTTTGCCTTGAGGACTGTATCCTGGTTAAAGTGTCAACCCCTTGGACACTATGCTTATTTTTTCTCTTTTGTATTTTTGAATCATGTTCTCTCAATCCCCTGCCCCTCAAAAAGAAAATTCAGTTATTTTTAAAAATCTGCCTTGCTGCAAGTTTGTTAAGAAATTAATTTCTAATTTAGAAATTAGACATTTCTAGTTTATAAAAAATTACAAATTTTTTACTATTTCTAAAGGAGATGAATAGTCGGGCACATTTGGTTCTTGGTTATATGCATTCTGACTGTCCTGAAAGTAGCCTTTATGACACTGACGTCTACTCTGATGTTTACCCTTGCAATGGTAGAGGTAGGTGAGAGAAAAAAATGGGACTTTCTGGTTTAACTTTAATTATGGGATAAATTGTGCAGTGTTACAGGTCCACATTCTCAAAGTAGAGATTTGCTTACTTGGGCATTTCGTCAATTATTTGGAATATTTTTAGAGCAGAAGTTGGCATACTGTTTCTTCTGTAAAGGATCAGATAGTAAATATTTTAGGTAACCACTCAAGTCAGCTTGTTTGTGGTACCATAGACAATATGTAAACACTGAAATTTGAAATTCATAGGATTTTTACATTCTTCTCCCTCCCCAACCATTTAAGAAAAAACTATTCTTAGCTTGTGGACTATACAAAAAACAGGTTGGATTTGGCCCATGGGCCATAGTTTTTAAAAGAATGAAACCAAGTTTATTTCAATTGCTGTCTTGTACTATTTAAGGAATTAATTATAAAATTAGTAGAATATGAAATTAGCAAAATAAGCTTTCAGATCTAAGAAACCTGTCATCAGCATATTACCTATGCATCTTAAACCTTAGTTTTCTTATATGTAAAATAAGAATAGTATAGGCATTGCAAATTAACAGTTCTTTATTATAAACAACAACTCACCCTGGCTATTATAAGCAGAGTAGGGAATTTTTAAAGTATATCAGGTAGCTTCCAGAGTCTTTGGGGGAATGCTAGAGATACAGACTTGACACTCAAGTCGATTACAGGTGCTATTATTATTGGCTCTGGTGCTTTTCCAGTGATAGGAGCTCTTAAGTTGTAACCAATTGGAAATGTTTGGTTTGGTGCGGCCGCCATCAAAAACCCAGTATGTCTGTTGCTTTGGTCATGAGGAAAAATGGACTCCTTGCTTACCTCCTGTCAGAATTTTTTGGAGGTTTGTATTTTAGAAGTAGAATAATATACTGTGTCTCTTTGGGAATTTTAAATTCTAATTTTTACATGAGAAATGATGTTAGTAATTTAGAAATTACATTGATTCATTTGGTGATGGACCATGAAATGTAGAAATACTAAGAGTCTGTTTAAATTTTCAGTAGTGATGAATATGATGGATGTATACAACAGTAGACATGTAATTGTCCCCCATTAGCATGTGTACCTCCAGTTGTACTTAAACTTCAAACAACTATAACAAGCTCTTTCCTAAAAACTGTAATTTATGAAAGGTTTGTTTTCTAAGTTGGTGTGTGAATTGGTTATTTAGAGACTAAAACCTATTCCCTCCTCAAAACCAGAATGTTATAAATAATGGGCTTATTTCTAGTGTAGCTAGTATAAGATTGTCTGCAAAAAAACCAGTGTCTCTTTCATGGAGATAAGTTCTTTCATGACGGGAGGACTCAGAGTGTTATCCTCCTGCTACTGGTAGGTGGCTTTTGTCCACCTCGAAATAACATACTCCTTGGTGTCGAGGTGAGAGGGACTCAGTTACTGCTTATGGTAGATTGTATTATCTAAAAACTTTGCTTCTCTTCTCTAGTTGGCTTCTCTCTGCAGAGTTCCTACCTGTGGGAGGAGTACTTCTTCCCATTGACACCAGGCTTAGCCATGGGACTTGCTTTGGTTAATGGAAGATGAGAAGTGATATATGTTATGTCTAAGCAGAAGCTTTAGGAGCCATTTTGTGAATTGATTTTTGTTTATTTTCCTCTGCTGCGAGAAAAATAGGTGCCAGATAAAGGCTCATTCTTTCGCCAGGATCCCAGAATGAAGAAGATATCTGCAGCTAACCAAAAGCCAACAGAACAAAAATGAGAAATACAATTTTGTTCTTGCAAAACAGTTCTCGAAGTGCTGTCTGTTGAATCCAAGGCCCGTTAAGGGTTAAAACTATTTTAGTAATAATAATAGGTGCCTTTTTTACTGTCTTGATCTTGCATTATGGTTAAGTGATAGTGGGGAGAACTGTTGGTGCCTTAGGAAAAATCAGTGCAGTTGCTTCACACTGTATTCTTTATCACCACATTTTTATAGTAAACAAAATAGTTTTACTTACTGTCTGATGCAGTAAAAGTTATTAATTGAGAAAAATCTTGATCCTGTTACTTATTTTTTTTCCCTGAAAAACCCTTCTGCATGCTGAAGTATGATGATTGTCACAGAGAAAAGTACTTGTGTAATTATTTGAGTTTTGGACTGAAGTAATAGAATATCATTTTTACTTGAAACAGTGATTCACTAATGTTATTCTGACATGAGTATTTGACAGACATTTTCTCAAGTGAACAAAGTAAGCCCATTACATTGAGGAAAAGAACTAGCAGTTTTCGTTGCTAGTGATAAAATCTGAAATTTCAAGTGAAAATTAGAATTTTGGAAAATTATCAGATAATGTAAGCTTGACAGTTAGGTAGTTAGGCTTTTTCTGATGAGCTTCGTAATGATAGTTGTGAATGTAATTTAAAAAGAATCTTGGTGGGCGCCTGGGTGGCTCAGTGGGTAATGCCTCTGCTTTCGGCTCAGGTCATGATCTCAGGGTCCTGGAATTGAGGCCCGCACCGGGCTCTCTGCTCAGCGGAAAGCCTGCTTCCCCCTCTCTCTGCCTGCCTCTCTGCCTACTTGTGATCTCTCTCTCTGTGTCAAATAAATAAATGAAATCTTAAAAAAAAAACTTGGTGCTGTATAATGAAATTCTAGCATTTGGGAGATCTATCTAACTCAGTGGACCAATATTTATGATTGGTGAATGATTTTACAGAATTATGCGTGAGTAAAAAATCCGTTCATATTGCCAAACCTTTGGATTTTAATGTAACAGATATGAAAAGTTCATTGATAGGTTTAAGATTCCACACTGCAGTGAATCTTCAAGACACTACTATCACTTATTGAGTTTTGGTATAGAAGCAAATAATATTCATAACTATTTGAAAAATCCATGAAATATTCCTTCCTTTTTCAGCTGCATATCTTTTGAGAGGTTGGATTTCCTTCATATAGTTCAGTCAAAATGACACATTGTGGCTGATTGGATGCAGAAGCAGGTAGGATGACCCAATATCTTCTCTTAAGGCAGACCTTAAAGAGATTTGTAAAACCATATACTTCTTTTAGAATTTTACTACTTTATTCTTTTGGAAAATGTAGTCGATTTAAAAAGAAAATTTACATTAACATGTAACTGGCTTATTTTTAAAATGAATTTTAAAATAAATACATTTTAAAATGTATGTTTAAGTTTACATTTTTAAATGTATAAAATTACATGTTTATTAACATGTAATGTTAAACTTAACAGTAAATTTTAATTTAACAATTAAAATTAAATGTTTAAAGTTACATTTTAAAATGAATTTTAAAATAAATACATTTTAAAGAGATTTCATTTTAATTTCTAATACAGTATATGTAGCTATAATTCATATAAACAAAATTTTTTGAGATCCTCAATTTTCATGAGTATAAAGGGGTTATAAACCCAAAACGTTTAAGAACTACTGTTGTAAATGATTAGAATTTTTAGGGATTGTTGAACATCATAATTTAGAGATAGTACATTGGCAGTAAGTCAGTCTTCTTGAGAAATACAAGTTGGTACTATTTGTTGACTGTTTTGTTATTTGACTGTTTATTTTTTTGTGAGGCCATTAATTAGGCATTGAGGTTGCTGGGGAAAGATTTTGACTGACTTCCAAAAAATGGATTATTGTATCTTGCATGATTCTACATGATTATGGAAGTCTCCTTAACAACAGGGACTTTTGGTGAGCCTTTACATGGGACAGAAATATTTTCACATTTGGTCAGTCCATGCATCCATACTTCTCTTCCTTCAGTTATTCTGCATATCTGTTTTATGTAAGGACCTGACCTGGAAATCTAGCCATATCAGTACTCCCCGTTTAAGAATTGGTATGAACTTCACAGTGTTTCCCTTTCTTGATAATGTGGACTATCAGATGTATTACCCAGTGGGAGGATTTCTTTTTTTTAATTTCCTTAAAACCTTTTTCATATGGGCAGGACTATGGTTGAAAGAGTCAATTTCTGGGTGATAAACAGCATGCAATCCAGAATCATGTGTAATGCAGGCTCATATTTCTTCTCTCTGAATTAGCTAATCATAGAGCATCTCCTATGTAGTAGGTAGATCTTGTTTGAGGGAGACGTAGCAGTACATGAGGAGTAGGCACACTGAGAATGTGAACCATCAGCTCATGCTTCACAAGCATCCTGAATCTTGTTCTGTATACACTACAGCCACTTGATGATAGAGTATTTCTATCACATCAGCTTTGGTTTTGTCGATCAGATGATAATTATTTCTGGCAGCTCAAGTTTCATAGTTACCTGTGGCTAGATGTTCATTCTCTACCAGTATAAAAAGTAAAAGAATTATTTTCAAAAGACAATCTTGGTTTGATGAAGAAGGTATGGTTTTGCCCTAGAAACTCTTAGTTGATGCTGCTTCGATTCTCTTAGAGGGGTTTGCTGATAACTCCTTGAGGCACTGATTTTTTGTCCATTTTGCGCACCTTTGCAGTCAGAGTTCATTGTGGTCACGTGGCATAGCTACTTGTTACTTGCATCCTAGATTGGCTAGAGAATTTTTCTCTTCCTTTGGGCCATATTTAAAACTGCTAGATTTCAGATCACTCAGTAAATAGAGATGTGCATGTATATTGGTATATGTTGTTTCCACTGAGCTTTCTGCTTCTTTCCTTGTTGTAGGAAATGTAGGGTTTTTATTTTGGAGGGAATATTCTGACTTGCCACACTCCACTGGCTCCTAGAACTAAGTAGTGGTGGCAGGACCCTATTTTTTTCTTTTTTTTTTTTTATTCTTTATTTTTCATTTTATTTATTTATTTATTTTGGGGGCATACATGTCTTGTTAAGACATCTAGAGTACTGCTGTTTCCCAAGGTCTTACTGACTTAATTTTATCAGTGTAGTGGACCAATGTGATGTGCAGTGGGGTGGTGAAACAAGATCATGTGAAAGCTAGAAACTTGACTTTGCTTCAGCCATTGTAGTGAATATGTACTGCTGTCCCACCCAAATGAAAGCAAATTGGTTTTGAAGTTCTCTTTGTAGAAATAGAGGAACCATTGTCAGAACTATAGCTACTTATCAGCTACTGTGCTAGAGATCAAATTTGGGTTACCATCTGTGCTTGTAGTTATTAGATTTAGAATACAATTCTGTATGAACAGAATGTATGTTCTGTATGTTCCTCGTTAGCCAAACAGTTATCTGGCAGGGATTGCAACCCTTGTGTCTTGTAATTCTTTGATAATTCCCCCAGGAATGCAATATTTTGTTTGGCAGGAATGCTCCAGGGGTTTCTGTCTGAACTTTCCTGATCTAGTATTACCCCACTTATTCTATCTGTCATGGCATCATTGTGAGATTTTGTCAGTTGGTAGTCAGTTGGGACTACCCTCTTCAGTTTCATCTTCAGCACCTGGAGAAATAAGATGGGATTAATCTGGCTTGGGCCCAAACTTGATATATTATTTGAATACTATTCAAATAATCATATATCACAGTGGTGCTATGTAAGAGATCCTCAGGGATTAGTTTAAGAGTTAGACTTTATAGCCGCAAAAGGTCAGGATATTTCCCTTTCCCAAGTGTGTGGCTACCCTGATAAGTGACTGTTGCTCTTTTGTGGAAAGCCAAGAGGAAAATAACAATACTTGTGTTTGAAGGGTACTTTGCCTTACGTTCATTCCAGAGGGTCTGGGTCTAGAAACTTTGAGAGGCTGTGATTTTCTGTTTTGGTGGCTTATGTGCCCTCTGTCATCCTCTGTGTGCCATACCTAGAGTTGTTTATTTGTGTAGGTTGGGGATCAGCAAACTTCTTCAGTGGGGTGCCCACATATAAATGTTTTAGAGTTTGTGTGCGTGCTGTAGTCTCTGAAAAAACTGTCCAACCCAGCCATTGTAGTGCTACAGCAACCATAGAGAATATATAATTGGGTATGTCTGTGTTTGCATAAAACTTTATTTTCAAAAACATAGTGGATCATATTTAGGCAGCAGGTTATAATTTCTCTACCTCTAGTACAGATCTTTCAGGATAATGGTGGGATGTCCTAATACTATGATTTTAGGGACTTTGCACAATTCTCGCAGACAAACCAGTTTGATAACCACTGGGTTCCTGTTCTTTAACCTTGTTTGGTACCACTTGATGTTAAAATTAAGCAGTCAGCAAAATTAGACTATGCATTTTGGTCACAGCTCGAGAGCAGGGTCCGCAAGCTATAGCCTGCAGACCAAATGTGGCCTGTATTTGTTTTTGTTGACCCACAAGCTAAAAGTCTTTTTCACATTTTTAATTGAAAAAAAATAGGGCGCCTGGGTGGCTCAGTGGGTTAAAGCCGCTGCTTTCGGCTCAGGTCATGATCTCAGGGTCCTGGGATCGAGGCCTGCATCGGGCTCTCTGCTCAGCAGGGAGCCTGCTTCCTCCTCTCTCTCTGTCTGCCTCTCTGCCTACTTGTAATCTCTCTCTCTGTGTCAAATAAATAAATAAAATCTTAAAAAAAAGAAAAAAAATAAAGGATGATAATGTTCTTATAAGTGAGAATTATATGAAATTCAAATTTTCATATACTGTGTGAGGAGTTACTGGAGCACAGCCACATTTAGCTTGTTTACATATAGTTTATGGCTGCTCTCACTTGACAGCAACAGAGTTGGGTAGTTGAGACAGAGACCTTATGGCCTTAGCTTAATGTTCCATCTATCCCTTTATAGAAAAAACATTTGCTAATCCCTACTCTGAGATAGGAGGAAAATTCTTTTGTTTCACATTCAGTAACTGCCTTGTTCTCTGTCGGTGCCTTGACTCAACAATTTACGCTATGAATATGTTGCTTTCTGTTTTCGAACTCTCCTATTAAAAGCGGTGTCCTCCTCCACTGTCCTTGTGTATTCACCACATGTTTTTCATAACTTTCCACTACTGTCTCCACTTGGTCCCCAAAGCCTAGTTTTAAAGGCACTTTATTACAGATGACTGCAGTTGGTACTTTAATTTTGCCATAGTCTGAATAAACTATCAGAGGCCCATCTTACATGATTATTTCCTTGTTGCATTCAAACCCAACTAGATTACATAACATTCTCAGATTCCCATTATCTTGAAGGTTTGCTCATCACCTCAGTGATTTCAGAATTTAATGATATAAATAATATTAGCTACTATTTTATTCAACTTTTACTGTGTGCATGCACTGAGCTAAAGCACCTCTTACACATAAGTGCTTATTAGTATAGTGACTGCCACATCATAAGCGTTCACAAAAGATTGGCTGCCATTTATTTTTTCATTTAGAAATAAATACCCCTACCCCCATACTTCATGTATTATAAAAAACCAAAAAAATTCATTGCCCATTAAAATTTTAAAAATCACATTAAAGGTAAATTGGAGGGAGTGACATAAATTAGTATTTTTTGCCTATACTATTTCTTCTTTTTGAAAAGTATGTAGGTAAATATAGTAGATTCTCATTATTTGCAGTAGTTATGTTTATGAAGTTGTTGTGAACACTGAATTAGCTTATAATGAACTGTTGTTCCTAGGGGAAATGCAGGATGAGGTTCCTGTGAGCTTCTGATCACATTTTCATCAACTGATAAATAGTAACCTTGTTTTGTGTGTTTCTGTTCAAAGACCTCTTATTTTATGTGTATTTTGATTCATTAACGTTGCCTTCATGGCCAACAGCATTATAACTTTTCCATGAATGGAGCCCATCCATCACACATTTTCTCCATTAGGCATGTCACACAGCCAGGGACACTAGACAGAACTTTAGCACTATGCTTGGTATTGAAAAATGGTAAGTAGTAAAATCACAAGCAAAACACAAAATACAGAAATGAGGCACTACATGTACCACACAAAGGACATTTGTTTATAGAACGAGAGCTGAAACAAGAAAGCAGAATGCCGTGTTCTTTGCTGGGTATGTGTACAATAAGCAACTCTAGTTTTTTGCTATTGTGTACAAGTCCGAAGATTGCAAAGGCACTATAAATATTAATTTTGTGGTCACATATAAATTTTAGCAAGTAGGCAGATTTCAAAAATATGAGATTCATGAATAATGAGGATTGACACTATCTTCCCAGATGCCACAGTTTTTCATTTTAATTTATCCCTTATTTATATTTTAATTTTTTCACTTTTTAAGCTTATTTTAAAATTGGGTTACAATATATAACCTAATAGTTTAGTTGTGTTAACTATATTCATATGGTTGTAAAACCAGTCTCCAGAACTCTTTATCTTTGTACTCATTAAACAACTCCCTGTTCCCTCTCCCTCCATTTCCTGGCAATTACCATTCTACTTTCTGTGACTTTGAGTACACTATACATATAAGTACATATAAGCAGCCTTATAGTATTTGTCTTGACTGGCTGCTTTCACTTAGCATTATAGCCTCATGGTTTATCTATGTTGTAGCATGTGTCTGTTTCCTTTCTAAGGCTAAATAATACTCCATTATAGGTATAGACCACATTTTGTTTATCCAGTCATCCTTTAATGGACATTTGGGTTGCTTCCACCATTTGGCTATTGTGAACAATGCTGCCGTGGACACAGGTGTGCAAATACCTCTTGGAGAGTCTGCTTTTTTCCCCCAATACTGGTTTATCTTTTATATGTCACATATATATTGCAAAAATGAATGTGCCAATAACTAAGTAGAACAGATGTATATTGTGAAGCAACAGGTAAACTTTGTCAGTTTGGGGTGTCTGGGTGGCTCAGTTGGTTAAGTATCTGACTTTTGATTTCAGCTCAGATCATGGTGTCAGGGTTGTGAGATTGAGCCTGCGCCTGGCTCATGCTGGTTGTGAAGCCTGCCTAAGATTCCCTCTCTCCCTCTCTCTCCCTTCTTCTTCCCTCCCTCTCCCTCTCTCTCTCCAAAACAAAAACAAAAAAAAAATCCAAAACAAAACCCAAAACAAAAACAAGGTCAGTTTGACCTCATCACATTCACCAGAGACAGCTGTTATTTATAGAGTTTGGTGTGTATTCTTTCCTATGTACACAATTCAAATGTATGTCTAAAATATGTAAAAAGTATTTAATATGACTTATTTACATTTACAGTTCGTAGAGTTTAGTAGTCAAGATCCTGTGCATACTGTTCTATATGTTGTGGGTATTTCACGTAAATATAGATCTTATTCTTAAGTACTGTCTAGTACTCTAATTTGTTGTACTATACTTTTCAGAAATCAGATTTTAAATTTAAAAGTAATGCACATACATATGGTAGAAAATCTTCAAACAGTACAGAATGACGTGAAGAAAACTAAGAATATCTTTTCTACCTTTATTTTTCCTTATTCCCCTTCACCCTATTTCCTGGAGGCAGGCTTTCTTTGCTGTAGTATCTTTACATAATAAATTATACTAAAGATTCTTATTTCTCGATATATTAATCATGAGGCACATCTAATATGAAAGTTCTGAGGAAATTGGTGCATTTACTCTTATACTTTCTCTTTCCAACTTTTAAAATATTACTACAGAGTACAGATTAGACTTTGCAACTACTACTTAATTCTAAATCTCCTTTTTTTGCTATAGGATGTTTTTAGAAACTGAAAAAGAATTTCTAATTTTTGTGGTTATTTACTGTATAATACTTATGAGAAAGGAATATAATACTGTTATTACACTTCTGTTCAAGGAGAATCTCCCACTGTCAGTGTTAAGAGTGTACTCTTTTATTTTCTCATATAAGTAAGATTTAAGTTTTTCAGTGTCTAAAAAGTATTTTGACTCTTGATGGCAAATCTGACTAGTGAGAGCAGTGCTTTGCTTTTCCTTTATGTCATGTATATAGAAATTGATACTATTTGAGGGGTGAAGCTGCTTGCAGTATAGGTCTCTGGTAACCCGTTTATTTGTAGCATACATGGTGGGGAAGCTCCGGGTTATGGGAACCTAGTTCCAACATATTTTTTTCCTGCAACGTGGAGGACATTGCTCTCCTGTCTTCTAGCACCCAGTATTTCTCATGAGAAGATGAATGTTAGTTTCTCGTTTCTCTTTGGCAGCTTTCTTGGTATTCTGGAATTTCACTAGCATGAGTCTGTCTAGTCATGGGTCTTTTTTCATTTGTTATGTTGTTTTTTTTTTGTTGACTCTTTTCACTTTGATGACTGAATCTATCTCTTGGAAAGTTTACTGTGTTTCCCCCAACCCACCACCCCCTTTTGAAAATTAATTTCCCTCCACCTCTGTTCTCCATTTTTGGGTGCTTTGTGTAAGTGGATCTTGGGCACCCTAGATCTTAATTCATATTTAATTTTTTTCTTACAGCTTTTGCCTTTTTGTTTGTAGGGGTTTTGTCTTTTCCTTTTTCCTTTCTCTCTGTTTTTGTTTTGTTGTGTTGTGTTTCTCCTTTGCTTTGCTTTACCTTGGAAGGAAGGTAAATCGCTTCAACCTTATAAATAATGTGGTGTTTAATCATGCCCATTTTCTCCTGGATTTCTGTTTTCTCTGTTAACAGTTCTGTTTATTTTGTTCCATTTCATGCTGTGAGATTTCTCTACCTGTTTAGTAGATCTTGGTTAGTATGGGCAGTTCAAGTGTGTCTGCTTCAGTCTTTAGTTCTCCTCCAGGCCTCTATCTTGAATGGTAGTTTTGGTGTGGTAGGTTCCCTGAAGTCGGATTAGGCGTGGACCAGCGGACCAGGCCTCCTTCCAGGGAGGGTGGGGGTGAAGTGTCACTTGGATGGTAATGGTGTCTTTAAATTCTGCGGGTGTGGAGTGCTTTGATAGATTTCATTTGGCCGGTATTAAGAAATTGATCCCTTTCTCCCTCTTTCTTCATCTGCTTCCCACAACTCCCTTTATCTCTCTTTTTGTGTTAGAGGTCTGCTGTGCCTGCCGTCTTGGTGCTCTGCTTTTGTCTCATGCCTGGCTATTCTCAATAGTAAGGCCAACATAGGCAGAAATGCCTGCTTCATAGAGATCAGTTCTTTGGTTTTATCCTAAAGGCAAAAGCTGCCACCACCATGTGTCTGATCACAAGTCAAAGGAAGAGGGGTCGTCTATCCATAGTAAGGTAATGCAGCACCCTGATGAAGCACCCTAGTTGTTTCCTCCTTGTAGTTGTGGTCAGTTTGATTATGACTTGAAACTTCTCTGGCATGTCCTTGAGAAGATTTTGGAGTCTTACGTATATGATTTCCTCTTTTTTTCCTGTTAATCCAGTCTTTCCTACTTTCTATCTGCCCGGATTTCCTTAAAATTTATGATTGTTAAGTGGCATCTTTTCTTGTTTGCCATAGTGCTATCATTTCGTTTTAATTTAAATCTTTTTCCTGCCCTTTCAGGGGGACCTTGGGAAGGAGGAGAGAGAAATTTATTTAGTCTGCTACCTTGAGCTATAATTGACTAATTTGCGACCGATTTTAAAAGATAGATAAGTTCTCAAGCACATTTTTCTTCTTTTGTGCCTTAGAAGAATTATTAAGTCATCTTTTTCCTCTCCAGTAACGAAAAACATTTTAATTTTTAGTCTGTGCCATAATACTCACTGCTGTTCCCCGGGCATATGGCTTCTTGTAGAAGTATGCATATCCATAGTAACATTGCGGGTCATCTCCTTCTGAGTGGTTGGTTGGTTTGTTTACGTAAGGTTGTATGTATAAGTTAAGTCGTCTTTTTTTAGGAGACAGTATATATTGAATAATATTTATTCAATCACTCGTGAAAATGGTCAGAAAACTGATAAAATTGGATTGTTACCTCTAGTGAAGCATAGCAAAGCAGAGAAACATTTTTGAAAATGATTTAGTAAAAGCCTGAGGGAAGAGAGTGAAAGAACAGCTAACTCATTTTTGGTTTTCACCATCTTATATAGATGTGTAGTGCAGTTTTTAGCATAAACTTTGCTGAAGGGGGAGAAACATGGTACTTATGTCCCAAGTACCTTTTCACTTAACCACCTCATAAACCTTACTTGCTTTTTGTTGTGTTTTGCTTTTGTAATGTCTTGAGGATATTAGGTGAAGGGTTTTACTGCTTAAATGCTTTTAAACATTAGGCCTTTGATGAAAAAGTGATAGGTCAGTGCATATAACTGAAATAAAGACAGTGCTTATGTCTGTGGCTCTCAGACTTTTTTGATCTGTAGTCCACAGTAAGATGTGCATTTGCACTGCAGCCTTGCACATGTGTGTATATGACACTGGGATTAGAGTTTCATGGGACAGTATTTGCCCTTCATGTGATACACTTACATTGCCCATTTCGCTAGCAAGAACGGTATGGTCCACTAACTTTATTTCATGATCCACTAATAGGTTGTGACCTGCAGTTTGAAAACCCCTGTTTTAGATCCTCATCTGTTAGAATAGTGGGAAAATGGAGGGATTTTTCCTCCCATGGAGGAGAAAATGGATTCAGGAGACATAGGTGGTTCTAGCTTTATGTTCTTGGGTAATTCCCTTCTTGAAGTCTGTTTTTGCAAGTGTAAAATAGGAATAATATCTAGTTAGCTTGATTATGAGGTTTAAAAATAAATGCAAAGTGCTTAGCAGTGCTAGGAATAATAGTAGATATTTAAAAATCAGAAGGTTTTTATTATCTTTGTTATTTTTACTGTATATACCACCTATAATGTTGAGTAGGCATTCAGATTCAAACGTTCTTACCTTTGGGGAGGTAGAAAACATTTTATTAATACAGAGACACGTAGACATAACTGCCTTACTGGTGAGAAGGATGTTAGTAGAGTATGTAAGAGGCATAGTAACCTAATAGAAGAAATTAGAGTTGGGTGAGGACAGGTATGCCTTTTATCTTTGAAGTTTCAAGGAACAGTGTCCCTCAAATTACCTCTACCTGTATGGGGTTTTACCTTAAGGATACATAAAGGAGATAAGGAAAAACAGGAGTTATTTAAAGCTGCAGAGGTAGGTGTTTCAGAGAATTACCATTCTGTTTTGACCATAACTGATTTCATTTTCTGATGTCATGGATAATTGGCACATCTTCTACAATAGAACAGAATTCTCATGTGTTTCCTGCAGTAGCAATAAGACTAGGTCTCCAAGTCCAATGTGTTCTATTATAATTCGGTTCCCTCTCTCACTAGGTCAGGTTCTACTCTTCTTTGCTTTATGACTTCTGCTGACCTCTGTCACACTCTTGGTTTCTTGACTCCTGGCTTTTTGGTTGTAAGCAACAGAAGTAGACTCTAGATAGTGAAACTAAAAAGAAGAAAGTGGGGGTTCACCAAAGTGAAACAAAAATTAACAAGAGATTTAGGACATAGGAATCAGTGAACTGACTTGGCAGTGGTTAATAATCAGTTCGAATTATTTTCCTTTTCTCTTTACATTCAGATATCTGGGAGGGTGTCTGATTTGTTTAGCTTGAGTTATGTTTCTATCCTTTGGGCAGAGGAGGAGAAGACACTCTGATTTAAATTCCAACCAAGACTCCGTTGTAGAAGCAATGCGGTTCCTCTAAAGCAGAATTAGAGTGCTGTTCCAGAAGGGAGACTGGGTACTGGCAGCCAAAACCAACAGATGTCCAGTACAGTGTAACTCTATGTTGTGTTTGTAAAGGGCTGTATGCATTTTATTCAAACTCCAGAAAGACAGTATGTCTGGTCCTTAATCATTATCCTGCATAGTGTGTTAGTGGACCGACACTGGTTTAAAAAGTGATCAGAACTTTGGAACAGTATGTGACTAGGGCTTAGGGCACATATTTTGAAATTATGTGGTATGAGAAGATAGATAATAAAGATAATGCCATCCCAGGGATTTTTGATTCATTTAAGCTGTGAAATTACATGATCATATTTATCTTCTAGAATGTTGAGAGGCATTATAAAGGTTGGAGTTAGGGCAAATGGCTGTGTGAGGAGATAGAGGCAGCAAGGCCAGTTGGAAAGCTATCAAATTACTTGAAATCCAGATTTTTAAGGCTGTCTCTGATCATCCCATCTACTTCTTGGATTTAATTTTTTGCTGTTTGTCCCTTACTTACCCCTCTCTAGCCATACTTACCTTTTGATCCAGTCAAACTTGTTTGCACCTCGGAGCCTGTGTACTTGCTTGGAATTCTCTTATCTTTGGTTGGCACTTGCTTGGATTCTTCTCATTTGTACCTCGGCTCATAATGTACCTACCTTCTTTCTTAGCTATCTTTTCTAATCCTATTGCCTGTATATTTTTTCACTATCAGATTATTGTTTTATTTTTTCCATAGCAATTACTTGGGTTTTTTTTTTTCCCCCTTTTTAAACTTATTCTGCTAACAGCGGCAGGGAAGTAGGGTTTGGTTGCTAAAGGAGACTCACAGGACCCTAAAACACAGTGCTGATCTGACTAATTTATTTCTGAAAAAATATGTATAGTACAGAAAGTGCCTTGCAGTAAGGGGACACATCACAGCCAAAGGTTTCCTCTTAGCAGTGGACCTGCAAAGGTTAAGTGTAGACTCCGGCTTGTCTTCCCTCTTTTAGGGTCATATTGGCCATGTTTTCTCTCGCAGACCTGGATCACTGATGTGTGCAGGAAGCACCATGAAACCAAGGAGCTGACAGTGGAGTCTCACCTGGGACTTCCTATGTCCTGTTGGCCTTACAGGCTTTTGGCATAGTCCTTTGGGGGTCTCAGCAAATCCAGGTGCAAGCCTTCGGTCTCACTGTTAACAAGGAACAGTGCTGGCAAGCAGGTACGAACAGCCCAACACTCACTGGATTCATGGTTTCAAGGCATCATTATTAATCAGCACGTGTTGTGCTTTGATTAAGTGTTTTAGTGTCATGAAGGTACCTCTTTTATTTCAGCGGTTTATTCAGGTCAGTTCCAGGCATGCTGGAGTTTACTCTGAGTGCTTCCTGCTAACATGTTTGTTTCTTTCTCTTCCACTAGAATGTAAATGCCAGTAGAGTAGGAATCTTGTCTGTGTTGGAAGATACCAGTGATTTTGTTAATGTGTGTAAGATTTGACAGTGAGTATTCAGAATGTCCAAAGGTATTTTTCTGTTTTCTGGTCTTTTTCTTTTTGTTTCTTTCAACTTTCAGGTTTGGAAGGGCCAGGTACTTTATGCAGTGTTGAGGTCAGGACACAGTGAATGTTCCCCTTCTTGTTATTCCTTCCTCTTTCCTTGAGTCTCTTGTAGGGGACTTTATGATTAGGCAAATAAGATAGTTTACCTTTTTTTTTTTTTTT
>LNAC01000606.1:243906-333117 GCA_002007465.1 Ailurus styani | reverse complement strand
TTTTTTTTTTTTTTTTTAAAGATTTTATTTATTTGAGAGGGAGAGAGAACATGAGCTGCGGGGTGGGGCAGAGGGAGAGGGGAAAGGAGAAGCAAGCTCCCTAGTGAGCAGGAAGCCTGATGCAGGGCTCCATCCCAGGACCCTGAGATCATGATCTGAGCAGAAGACAGACGTTTAACTGACTGAGCCACCCAGGCACCCCTGCCATGTGTCTTTGAGAAGTTGGACATAACAAAAAATTCTCTCTCTGAACTGTCTCCCATAAAAAAAAATTACAGTATTTTTACAAGCAGGTAAGGCAATTAAGCTGCATTTTTTGATTCACCAAACATTGTGCTAAGTTTCTGTTTTTTGAGAGATAGAGAGAGAGAATGCACATGTTCACGTGGTGGGGGGAGGGAAGGGGCAGAGGAAGAGTCTTCAGCAGGTTCCATGCCCAGCACGGACCCTGATGTGGGGCTTGAGCTCACTACCCTAAGATGATTACCTCAGCAGAAATCAAGAGTCAGATGTTTAATCCACTGAGCCACCCAGGCACCCCTAAGTTGTTTTGTTTTTGTTTGCTTTTTACATACATTATTTGTAATCCTTATGAGGACACCACAAGATAGACAGTAATATCCCTATTTTAAAGAAATATAATCTGAAGGTCAAAAGTTTAGCCTCAGGGCTTGATATGCTCAAGGCTGTTCTTAGTAATAACATGGAACAGGTAGATGTGGACCTAGGTTATTAGAGGTTCAAACCCAGAGTTTTCTCATTGTACCACGTAGTAGATAAGATGGCACGTACCTTACTGTGGATGCTGGGGAGATAACTTTTCAACATATGGTAGAAATACAGATGAGAAAAAAGTCAAAGTTCTGCCCCTTACCGCTTGCTGATTCCATGTTAATCATAAGTTCTGGTGCTTTGTCTTACTTCTCTGTTTCTTTTTGTACTTAAGTATTTAGAACTCTGGTATCTTTTTTATTGAATTCATGTCAAATAGTCAAATAGATATCTTGAAATGGATGGCCCTGATGTGCCAGATAAGCTGTGCTGCTTATATTCTCTGAAACATAGTTTTCTGTTGCTTCTGTGTTTCTGATCTCTAAAATAAGTAATTTAACTTATTTTATAGTCTAACTAAATCCCAAATATTTTAGCCTTTTAAAACATTTCTAGGTTGTCCTTCTCTGAGAGATGGTAAGCATTTTTATAAATCTAGGTTCTGGTCATCTCTTTATGGGTCTTTAATTTTGCTTCCCATTCAGGTAATTATTTTTTAACTACTTGTTTTGAACAGTTGAACATCTTACATGGCTTGAAGTTTAAAATGTTACAAAAGTATATACATTGGAAAAATCTCTTAATCTGGCCCCTAGCCACTTGGTTCTTCTCCTTGGAGCATTCAGTGTTAACATTGTCTTGTGTGTCTTTCCAGAGATGAGTTATTATATACAAACACATTTATAATCTGTTTTCTCTCAGCACCCCCCCAAATTATATATTATACATAGTTTTTTGCCTCTCCCCCTTCTCCTTTTAACCTAACAGTATATCATCGTTGTCATGTCCTTATCAGTGCCTGAATAGTTTATTTAGGGGACACTAGTATATTCATTTCTTTTGTGAAGGCTGCAAGAGTAACTGTGTGTAAGTTATTTTGTATGTATGCAAGCATGTTTTGAGTAATAAATTCCCCACAGTGAGATTTTAGGATCAAAGAATATGTGCATCTTAACATTTGGCTGCCAGATTGTCTCCATGGAGGTAGTAGTAATGGACACTCCTAGCAGCAGTATTTAAGTATAACACCACAAGGTGTTATAGCACTTTTTTTTTAAAGCACTTTTTATCTTTACCAGACTGGTAGATGAAAAATGCTATCTTGTATTTTTTTTTTTAAGTAACAGACATAATACATAAAAAGGCACAAAATATAGCTTGATGAATTTTAAAAATTAAATACACCTGTGTAACCACTACTCCAGTCATTACTCTATCCTCAACTTCTGGAAAGATAACCATTATTCTGACTTCAGATTATCAATTATTTTGATACTTCCTGGAAATCATACAAGTATATGTCCTTATTTATTGCTTCTTTGCTTAGCATTGTATCCTTTTTATTTTTTAAATATTTTATTTATTTACTTGACAGAGAGCATGAGTAGGGGAAGCAGCAGACAGGGAGAAGCAGGCTCCCTGCTCCGCAGGGAGCCTAAACATGGGGCTCAATCTCAGGACCCTAGGATTATGACCTGAGCCGAAGTCAGATGCTTAACAACAGAGCCACCCAGATGCCCCTCAGCATTGTATCTTAAGATTCACCCAAGTCGTATCAGAAGTTCTCAGTTAAATCTTAATTTGCACTTCTCTTACGAGAGAATCTTCATGTTTTAAGCTTTTTTTGATCACCTTTTCATATTTTGTGCTTTAAAACTATTTTCTATAATCTGTTTATTTTCTGTATTCATACAGGGTGAATGATCATTTTCTTATGGCTCTCTTTGTGTAAAGGAAGTTAACCCTTTATAGTGGATAGGAGTTGTACCTATTTTCTAAAGTTAGTCATGCCTTTTGACTTGGCATATGATGGTTCCTACTTTAAGATTTTTGTTTATTTAATTTATTTGTTTAAATTTTACTTATTTATTTGAGAGAGAGAGAGCACAAGCAGAGGGAACCACGCATGGGCAGAGGGAGAAGCAGACTCCCACTGAGCAGGGAACCTGATGCTGGACTCCATCCCAGGACCCTGGGATCACAGCCTGAGCTGAAGGCAGATGCTAAACCTGCTGAGCCCCCCAGGCACCCCTACATGAAGATTTTTAAAAGTTATGTAATTTTTTTGATGGCCATTAAAATTTTTTCTCCCATTATATTGTTTTCCTCAGTAAGCCTACTGTTTTCTTCTTACCCGATAACTTTTGTTAAATCACCCTTTAATGTCAATGAAGATGCAAGTGTAACGAAGAAATGAAAAATGATAATGCTGACAGTGAAATTTGAGTCAAATATAAATGGGGTATAAAAAAAATATTATCACTGTTCAAGAGACTCTAGATATGCGGTTAGAGGAACTTAACAAACTTAATGGGCAAATGAGGAAAATGGTTGTAATGAGAAGGATGATGTTCCAGAGGAAGTGATGCTGGCAAAATTCTTTACACTAATGGGACTCTTTCAGAGATATTCATGACCTTTGAAAGTGCAAAGGCTAAAATGTTAGAAGCTGGTCCCAACTCAGAAAGGAGTATGACAGTTCCCAAATGTGTATAAAATATAGAAGATGCTCTGTATAGTAAGATATACCATGAGAGAAGACAAATGTCAAATTACTTGGTAAGTTATTTACAAAGAGATAAACACTTTAATTCACAGTGGTTCTAATTTTAAAATTACAGTATACTAAATATTTTTAAATATAAATATATAATTTTATATAATATAAAATATATTTTATTTTTTACTGTATTTTCTTATATAACAGAATTTTTAAATGTTTTGGAAATTTCAAAGGTCACAGAACAGTTCCCACTGATTAAGATTAAGGTCACTTTACTTGGTTTAATCTCATGCAGTCATTTATTTCTCTGACCACATTACCATACAAAATAAGGACTGTCAGTATATGTTTAAATAGACACCCCTCCCATCTCCTTAAATTGACCTCATATGTTTCAGAAAATGATCTCTTTATTGTCCATTCTGACCTTGGAGTCCATCATTGATTAAGTAGAACTGCAAAAATGGTATGTTTTTCGTGTACTTAGGACTTGAGTTCTTGGAGCTGCTCTGGATCTCATTTCTTCCCTAAATTGCCAAATGTGGATCTTAATAGTCTCATGAGCGTTATGAAGTGGACTGTGCACAAGCATGAAGGACAAGAATGGTTTTGTGTATTTCTTCAGAACCTATTTATTATATACTAGACACGGTGTAAAGGATGTGCAGATAGATGAAAGCTAATATAATGGAATTGTGTAGAAATATCATAGAAGAATTGAACTTCATGATGCTGAAAAATTTAAGACATTTTACAGTGTTGCTGAATTCTTTGCTGTATTCTGTAGTAATGGTGATACCACCTTGTTTTCAAGGAAATTCTTAGGAACTATGTACACAAATTGAACATCTTTATATAGGTTAGGTGGCCGCATGTCTAATACATGCCATGAAACAGATATTTTAGTGCAAAACATTACAGAAATAATTATACTTGGGCAGCAGGTCCCATACTAATTGTAATCTATGGCAGATTAATGTTTAAAACAGATAGCCTAATTTTGGATTGTTAATGCTTTTTATGAGCAGAGTAAGTTAATCAATCAACTTGGGGCTTATATTGTAAGTTATCATTGAAACTAGGTTTTGAACCTCCCAGTCCAGTGTTCTTTTTTTTTTTTTTTTTTAATTTTATTTTTATTATTTGCCCAAGGGGTACAGGTCTGTGAATCATCAGGCTTACATCTTTCACAGCATTCACCAAAGCACAAACCCTCCCCAATGTCCATAACCCATCCACCCTATCCCTACCCTCCCACCCCCCAGTAACCCTCAGTTTGTTTTATGAGATTAGAAGTCTCTTATGGTTTGTCTCCTTCCCCATCCCATCTTGTTTCATTATTTTTCCCTCCCTACCCCCCACAACCCCCCACCCTGCCCCTCAAGTTCCTCATATCAGAGAGATCATATGATAATTGTCTTTCTCTGATTGACTTATTTCGCTCAGCATAATACCCTCCAGTTCCATCCATGTCGTTGCGAATGGCAAGATTTCGTTTCTTTTGATAGCTGCATAATATTCCATTGTATATATATACCACATCTTCTTTATCCATTCATCTGTTGATGGACATCTAGGTTCTTTCCATAGTTTGGCTATTGTGGACATTGCTGCTATAAACATTCGGGTGCACGTGCCCCTGAGGAACACTACCTTTGTGTCTTTAGGATAAATACCCAGTAGTGCGATTGCTGGGTCGTAGGGTAGCTCCATTTTCAACTTTTTGAGGAATCTCCATACTGTTTTCCAGAGTGGCTGCACCAGTTTGCATTCCCACCAACAGTGTAGGAGGGTTCCCCTTTCTCCGCAACCTCGCCAACATCTGTCATTTCCTGACTTGTTGATTTTAGCCATTCTGACTGGTGTAAGGTGGTATCTCACTGTGGTTTTAATTTGTATTTCTCTGATGCCGAGTGATGTTGAGCACTTTCTCATGTGTCTGTTGGCCATTTGGATGTCTTCTTTGGAGAAATGTCTGTTCATGTCTACTGCCCATTTCTTGCCCAGTCCAGTGTTCTTATGCCTAAAAAACCTGAACCTAAATTGTTAAATATTATAACTTAACGTTATGTATAGTTATTTACAAAGGATTTGATTTCAACTTCATTTCTCTGTAAAAGCTTGGTTACTGTGTCTTTCATTTTTTTTCGGGGATGAAATGAAAGTTATTCATTCTAATTATTTACTGAACACATTTTTATTCGGCATTTTTGGAAAGCCTTTGCTGAGAGCTCTGAAAGATATAAAAATGGTTGATGGCTACCATGAAACTTTAATAGGTGAGATAAGTCTTGAATACAGATGGCCTAACCGCTAATACAGCTGACAATCATTATCTTATGGGTGGTACAAGTGAGGACTTAAGTCCAAAGGAGTAAGCAGTAATTTCCAGCTAGGAGCATGCGAACAGGATTCATGGATGCAGTAGAGCTGATCAAGGGCTTGAAAGATAGCTTATGGGCATGTTAAACAGTAGCATGTACCCATTGGGGCACACAGTGCTGGGAAAGTCCTAAAGATAAAGAAGCTTCTCTGATGTGTCTTAATTGTATTACGTAACGTATTTTGTTTAATGATGTTTGACAGTTGATTTTTGGAGTATTAATGTTACCAACTTTTGTTCTCAAAAGAATGTTGCTGTACTCAGGATTGTATAGGAGAGTAGGCCTCAAAGTGTGATCTCTGGCAGTATCAACAGCTTGGCTCTTCGTACCTGTTAGAAATGCAGATCCTGGTTCCACCCCAGGCCTAGCAGTTGGATCCAAAACAATAGGGGTCAAGGCGCAGCAATCTGCTTTAGCAAGCCTTCCTTTGTTTTGAGAGGGCTGGGTATTTATAGTCCATTATTATCTTTTGAAAAAAATCTGTCAGCTTTATTCGATAGAGCTTACTTTTTTTGTTATGTGATCTTTCTCTAGAAGCTATTAATGATTAATTGCCCATTTGGTGATTTTGATTAGAAGTCCTTACTCTCCAACTTTACTTTGATTATAATATTTTTGTCAGTTGGAAGGGTAATTTTTTTACTTGAAAATCTGGAAATTATTTAGGGGGCTATTTTAATTGTCAGTGATAATTATGAACCAAATTGCTAGTACATCTCCTTGGCACATCAAGTACACTTGCTGTTTTATTGTCACCCTGAATTTAAAACTGAGATACTGTGGTCATTGGCTATATAGGAAGGAAACATGTCCTGATACAGTTTTTTATTTTTATGAAATCTTATGAAATCTTTTAATGACACCTGTCAGTTTTATACTAATCTGTTTTGAAATTGTAATAATTCATGATTTCTAATTAAAATCTAATAATTGAGGAATTGCCAGACTTTCCAAAGTGCCTGCTTTTTACATTTTGACCAGCAGTATTTGAGGGTTTCAGTTTGTCCACATCCTCAACCACCATTATTATTATTATTTTTAAATTTTATTTATTTTAGAGAGCTAGAGAGAGCATGAGAAGGAGCAGAAGGAGAGGGACAAGTAGACTCCTTCCTGAGTGCAGAGCCCAACACGGGGCTCGATCCCACGACCCTGAGATCATGACCTGAGCTGGAATCAAGAGTCAGACTTTTAACCAAATGAGTCACCCACCCACCTCTCAACCACCATTATTATTGTCCTTTTGTTTTGGTAGCCTTTTTAGTGGATGTGAAGGTGGTATCTTATTGTGATTTTGATTTACGTTTTCCTGATGGCTAGTGATGTTGAAGGTGTTATGTGCTTATTGGCCATTTGTATATTGTCTTTGGTGGAATATCCATTCAGATACTTGGCTCATTTTAAAATTACGTTGTTTGCCTTTTAATTATTGAGTTGTACTATTTCTTCATATATTCTAGACACAGGTCCATTATTATGTTTTGTAAAAATTTTCTTCTGTGGGTTTTCACTTTATTTGTCCTTTGGAGTGAAAAGGTTTTAAATTTTGTTGCTTGTGCTTTAGGTGTCCTAACCATTGCCTGATCCAGAGTCACTGAGTTAGGTCTTTAATACATTTTGAGGTAATTGTTTTATATGGTATGAAGTAGGGTTCCACTTTCATTCTTTTGGATGTGGATATCCAGTTGTCCCAGCAGCCATTTTTTATAGTGACAAATTTTTGTGAATTTTTGTCTACACTCTCTAGATCTTTTTTGCACTTGAAGAGATTGAGTTTTACTGACTATTCCCACCCCATTGTCCAAAAAAGGATTAAATTTACTAACTATTGAAAAGATGGTGTGAATAAAGCACTGTGTTCTGTTTAGGAGTCATATTTTTAGGACATAAACTGGAGCCGGTTTTTATAATTGTTATGTCACAAATTTTTTTAAAATGGGGAATAGAACACTTGGGGGTGAGAGACTAGGAGAAAGTCCTTCCAATAGCTGAAGATTGTCATTTAAAGTAGAGTTAGACTGGTTTGGTATATAGCTTCAGAAACTCTGAGTACGGATTTAGGTAAACACATTTGAATCCTAGAAAAGAACTTTGAAGCAATTAGAGCTGTCTAATAATTTAGCAAAATAGCACCCTTAGAAGCACTCAACATTGGAGGAGCTCAGGCAGAGGTTGAATGATGGGTCATTTTGTCATTAAAATTACAGAATGGATTTCTATGTAGAATGGAGTTTGTTGAAGATTTTCTGTTTTCCTATTGTAGTTTAGTTGTGAAGGGTTTTCTCTTCAGGGTTCATCCTTTTCCAGACTTCTGTCAAGTAGGAGAATGAGGGTGATGAGCGAAAATAGGTCATTATCTAGAAGGATTAAGTGATACTCCAGTTTTTGGTTAGCTAACATTATCATGGATTATCCTGAAAATTAGTCTTATCACATGAGTTAGGGTGTATTTTTGTGTATGTGTGTGAGTGCACATCTCCAACCTTTTTGGGAAACGTAATGAACAGTGCGGATGAGGCACTGTAGCAAGAGTATTAGTCTAACGTTAAATTTAGGCCTGGTTGTGATTCGTAGATTGTGGAATGAAGAAAGCTTGCATAAATGCAGGAAAATGTAAATTGTGATAGTATAAATGGGATTTCTTTTCCAGAAAAATATGTACGTTACCCTTCCTGATTCAAGGAATTATGTTCTTACATTGTAAATGATCTCTTAGAAGAGTACATATTGTTAAAAAAGGAGAAAGTGTGCTAGTGTGTATTTACACTTTTATGGTAAGTGTATTTAAATCATATGTCTTAAGGTTTGGAAGAAACCTGATCATTACTTAAGCCGATTGAGGCAAAAGAATTTAAAATACGTGGCCTTTAGGCAAAATAATTTAAGGACCTTTTAGTGATAAGATTCACAGTATGTGCTCAAAATAGAATTGGGAATGTGAAAAAATCAGATGTTTTTATTTCTCTGAAGTGAGATTTTAGAATGAGCTTTAGAGTTGCGCTTAGCCTGTTCCATGTTTTAAACATTTATCTTGTTTGCCCAACTTCGGAGGTTTGACCTTTTTTTTTTTTATTTTTTTTTTAAAAGTAAGCTCTATGACCAATATGGGGCTTGAACTCACAACCCTAAGATCAAGAGTCACATACTATACTCTATACTGACTAAGCCAGCCGAGCACCCATTATTTTAAAGATTATTCCAAAATCTCACTTTGAGCGTACCCTGGAATCTTAGTTGGGAATGCTTGGCTTCAAACAAAAGCTTTTTTTCTTATTATGATGTGGGTACAGGTATGCCTTAATGAGCAATTGGTACAAATCTATTAAAATGAAGATGTCTTCTGTAATTGTGGCTTTTTAAGGCTTAAGTTTGAAATGTTTGCTAATGTGTGTATTCTTTTATGCTTAAGAATGTGAAAATACCAGGGCGCCTGGGTGGCTCAGTGGGTTAAAGCCTCTGCCTTCCGCTCAGGTCATTATCCCAGGGTTTTGGGATTGAGTCCCATGTCAGGCTCCTTGCTCAACGGGAGCCTGCTTCTCCCTGTGCCCCTCTCCCCACTTGTACGTGCATGTTCTCTCTCTCTCTCTCTCTCACAAATAAATAAAATCCTAAAAAAAAAAAAAAAGACCAAAACCAGCAATTTTAAAATTTATTTTATGCTAGTGATTAAGACTTAAATCTTATTTGGTAAAATCCCATACTTAAAGAATTTTTACCTAAAAGTTATATTAAATTTTAACTAACTTATCAAAGATACACCTAGTGATGGAGGTGTGCAAAAGGCAAAATTTGTTACCTGCATAAAGGAAGTTTACTTCCTGCCCCTGGGTGACCTAGAAAATCAGATATTTCAGTACTTTTTTTTAATACCACAGAAGTAATGAGTGCATATAATAAAATGAAAAAAAAATTGGTCCTTTTACTAGTCCTACTTTCAGGAAAACAACAGTGCCTAAGACACCTGTGTTTTGGTTCTTTTGGTGGTTATCATTATACGTTTGTTTATATCTTCATCTATTAGCTTTAGACACAATTTATTATTTCTCTTCAACTTTTAAAATGAAGTGTCCTTGATAATGTTTTAGTGAAATATGTGTTCTTTAAGTAATGCCTGGGGAGGGAAAATTGTTTAGATTGGCATAAAAGATGAGAGTGCAATAAGAGGTTCATTGGGCAGAAGTACTGGGAACTGTCAAGAAAAACATTCCTGTGTTTTCCTTTACTCACACACATAATATTGCTGACACGTGTGGTTATTTTCCCACCAAGCAGTTCTCCATTGCACCAGCTGGGTGTCCTGTAATTCAATTCAGTCGTGACACTGCTTGGAGTTAGCCTCTGATCCCACAGGGTAAGGGCTCAGTCCCACAGGACTCTACGTCAGATGCTAGTTGCAAGTCCCAGGTTGTTGGCTTCTGAGTGACTGGCTATGAGTTGGAGTTCCCATGACCCCCTCTTGGGTTTGATAATTTGTGAGAACTTGGGAACCACTTACATTTACCAGTTCAGAGTAAAATGGTATGATAAATGAACGAACACTCAGGTGGAAGGGATGGATGGGGCAAGTTTTGGGGGAAGAAGCACAGTGCTCCCATGCTCTAGCTGCCACTTCTGCCCTCGCAGTATCTCCATGTGTTCGGCAATCTGGAACGTCTTTGAATTCCATACTTTTGAGAGTTTTATGGAGGATTCGTCACATAGGGGTATGATCAGTCATGAACTCAGTCACTAGTCCACTAGTCCTCCCCTTCCTGAAGGGCGGTGGGTGGGGCTGACAGTTCCAAGCTTTAAATCATGGTTTGGTCTTTTTGTTGATCAGCCCTCATCCTGAAGTATTCAGGACCCCATTAAGAGTCACCTCTTTATAACAAAAAAGGTACTCTTAACACCCAGCAAATTCCAAGACATTTAGGATCATTGTGTCAGAAACCAGGGTCAAAGACCAAATATTAGAACCAAAGATACCTCTAGACTCTTACTAGGAAATTATAAGCTTTAGAATCTCTTTGCCAAATGTCTAGTATTTCTCTGCGTCCTCCTTCTAGACTTAACTTCAGTCTAGGTATACATCTCTGACTAGAGTTAGACTTCAAGGAGATTTTGCCTCTGTCAAGTCATTCTCTGCTCAGAGAATTCTTTGGGGACTTGGAATTTGAAGCAATTCTAGAAGTTTACTTTTGCATGTACAGTATGGTTCTAACTACACTGTTCTTTTCCTCTTTACAGTGTAATACCTGTGGTCCTTAAATAGGCTCTAAATGAGTGAATGTTCAGGAACTCGAGAGTGAAAAGATGGAATGGTTTTGAAAGGACAGGCCTTCAGTATTGGCCTGGAATGGAACCAGTTTCTTAGAACGTGGCTTAATGGTAGTCCTCACTTGAACGTTCTACAGTAATGTCCTGAATTTCTGCCTGAAAACGTGGATAAAATAAGTGAGGGGGAGGGGAAGCTAAAAATTTATATACAATATAGTAAGAAATGTATAAAAGGCCATTGGCCCTAGTCTTCTAGTTTCTGACTGCTTAGTACTTTGCACAGTATGAAAAATAGCAAATTGATGTTCAGTGGTCTTGGTTGATGTAATTCACCGTATGCTGAACCCATTCTGCTCTTCAGTACTGGTTCTCTGCCCTTTGAATGAAATAACTAGTTTTACTATATATTTCTTCCAATCAGTAACATGGAAATAATGTAGAATTTATTAAAGCTTCAAGTGGGACTTGCTGACTTCTTTCAGATTAGAAAATTAGTCACTGTACTAGGGGAATTTGAAGTTAGACTGACTCAAATTGTTAACATCTTTATTACTACGCTAGAGAAAATGCATATTAATAGAATTTATAGGGCATGTTAAATTGTCCAGGATAGCACACATTAGAAGAACTGAGAGCTTACATTGCCTATAAGGAATTTCCTGGAATGGGAAACTGCAAGTTATTTCCTATTACTATTTAAAAATTTTTTTGATATTCTATCTAGAAGGAAAATAATTTCAGGCTACACAGATATTCATTAATTTATATGACATTCAAAACCAAAATAAAGCTACTATTTTTAAATATGGTGTAATTACGGAGAAGGCTTAATGAAAGCCTTATTAACTTTACCCATTATTTGCTATCACTGAAAGTATCCTTCCCAGGAATTCAGTGTTGCTGTTTAGGCAATAGATTTATAGCTTCTCAGCTACTACTTGGAAGCCAGGGTACAGGAATAATAATATTAAACTGATATTTCTTCTAAAACATGGACATTTGATTATCTAGTACCCATTATAGATGATTGTTTGTGGTGTTAATTAAAAAATGAGTATTATTTTTTAGAGGTCAAAATCTTTTTTTTTAATTTTAGTTTTTCAGCGATCCAAGATTCATTGTTTGTGCACCACACCCAGTGCTCCATGCAATACATGCCCTCCTTAATACCCGCCATCAGGCTCACCCATTCCCCCTCCCCCCTCGCCTCCATAACCCTCAGTTTGTTTCTCAGAATCGAAACAAACTGAGGGTCTCTCATCTTTTGTCTCCCCCTCCGATTTACCCCAAGTCACTTTTCTTTTCTTCTCCTAATGTCCTCCATTTTATTCCTTATGTTCCACAAGTAAGTGTAACCATATGATCATTGACTTTCTCTGCTTGACTTATTTCACTCAGCATAATTTCTAGATGCCAAAATCTTAATTAACCCAGTTCTGCTTTCATGTCCCTCCAGTAATTCTCTTTTTTCTTATTTTATATCCAGTATTTAATCGAGACTGGATATATCATACTGCTAGTAGTAGTCTGTTTAAAAACAAAGTCACATTTTTATTTGATGAAATAAACTTAATAAATTAACATTCATAAAAACAAAAACATAAAAACAGAAAGTAAAGCATTCTAGACATTTAGTTTGGGTATACTGATTGATAATTTAATCAAGTCTGTGGTTTTATTAAAGGACAGCTCAGTGTGTCCCATCATACTCAAAATCTGGTAAAATAATGACTGCCATTAATTAAGGGATTTTTATATTTCAGGTACAATTATATGCTTGATATGCATTATCTTCTTTAGTTCTCATAACAATATCCCTCTGAGTAGATAGTGTTAAAATCCTTGTTTTACAGATGAGGAAACAGGTTTAAGAGAGATTAAATAAGCAGCCTCATGTCTGGTGCTCAGTGTATGGTTAAGTCAGTACTCTTGCATTTGGTTCTGTTTTAGTTCTTTGTGTGGTCTCTTCCACCTTAATCCCTAGAATTTGGTAAATAATGGATAAAGCTGTGGAATGGAAAGCAATGTAAGTATTTACTGAATAAGTGAATGCACTAATGTAATTGAGTAATTGTAAAGAATTAGGCATTTGTGTATGACCATTGGATTTTGTGAAGTTTGCAAATGAATGTCCTGGCATAGGATTATTAAATGCATGTGGGAAAGAGTAGAAAATTTGGTATGGTTAGAGGAGAGCAAGGATATGAAATATTCAGGTTGTAGGAGAGGGGGAAGCAAAAAGTAAAAGTAATAGGTGTGAGATAGGGATGTAATTTCACAGTAGCCACCAATAAATCTAGAAGGTCTGAAAATGCAGAATAACTTCATTCAGTATAGTAAATGTGTAAGGGACATACATCTGTATTCATTCAGATGTTATTTCCCCCAGTGTTAGAATGCCAGTAGAGCAAATTTCTCTTACATTTCTTGTCTTTCTTCCTAAGACCTTAGGGTCAGAAACTGATAATGAAAGGCATCCTCCCTGCCTCCTGTAAGCTGTCTGATTTCTGAAGTAGTCTGTCCAGTTTTTGTGGAACAATGAAGGAGAAATAGCAAACCTTAAGCCTTTCTCAGTGAACTTCAGCTGCTGATACTTCTTCCTCTTCATTCAGTTCTCCTTTGCCTTCCCAGTTCTTCTTCTCTGGCCTAAAGTAAATAGTGGGGTCAAAATCAAACTGTGTACCTTAAAAAAGCAAAACTTAGGTCTTTTTAAGAGTAACTGTTAGGTTTTTAAACTTGAATGTGCATTGTAAATAGTAGTACAGCATTAAAATCACACGAAGATGTGATCGTTACAATAATGTGTTTAGGTTATAAAATATTTCAGAGCTAAGTGCTTGTTAAATAATTGGCCATAGTTCTTATTCTTTAGCTTTTGAACAAAAATTATTCTCCCAGTATCCTGAATTTCAGATAATGGTTTGCGTCAGACTAACATTTGACTTCGTTCTTCCTGATATTATTTTGTGAGGGAGTGAAAATCCAACAATTTTGTTGTCCTTGATTTCTGCAGTACTGTACAAATCAGTTCTTCATGTTAACAACTAACCCTTTTGTGATTGGGGTACATTTATGTCACATATGCGTGCTTTGTTCCAGGCATCTAGAGTTGTAAAGCTATTGAATAAAGCATCTTTCAAGATCTGTACCTTCTAGTGAAGGGGGATGGACATATAAAATGAATATCTGCAGTGGTGATAGAGCTTAGGTGGGATATAGTTGATCTAAAATTTAGCCAGATGATGTAGCATATCCAAAGTCATGAAGGCATAGGGAACTAAACACATACTTATGAAGTAACACCCTAGAAGTAGAAAGTAATGGTGTTTGATGACTGATTAGCTATAGCTGTAGGATATAAGGGAGGAGAAAGAGCCATATTTCTAGTTCAGATGGCTGGGAGGATGGAGCCATACCCAGATGTAGAGAATATAGATAGAGGAACAAGTTTGGGTTGGGAGATGAATTATGTGTATACATAGTAACTTTGAAATGCTTTGGAGACCTCTCTGGGGAAAATAATGTCTAGTTGGCTCCAAGAAACTGAAAACACTAGTTTAAACAAATCCAGAGGCAGGAAGTTGCAATTTTTTTATTCCCTCGTTCTTAGTGTGAGGAATTCCATCAGGCCTTGGTTGCCGTTGCCTTGGTTGAAAAATGGCTACTGCTTTAGGAGGCATCAGGTTTAAATGGGAAGAATTACTCTGTTGGTGGGAATGCAAGCTGGTGCAGCCACTCTGGAAAAGAGTTTGGAGGTTCCTCAAAAAGTTGAAAATAGAGCTACCCGACGACCCAGCAGTCACACTACTGGGTATTTACCCTAAAGATACAAATGTAGTGATCCGCAGGGGCACGTGCACGCGAATGTTTATAGCAGCAATGTCCACAATAGCCAGACTGTGGAAAGAGTCCAGATGTCCATCGACAGATGAATGGATAAAGAAGATGTGGTATATACATACAATGGAATACTATGCAGCCATCAAAAGAAATGAAATCTTGCTATTTGCAATGACGTGGATGGAACTAGAGGGTATTATGCTAAGCAAAATAAGTCAGTCGGAGAGACAATTATCCTATGATTTCTCTGATATGAGGAATTCGAGGGGCGGGGGGGTGGTCATGGGGGGTAGGGAGGGAAGAAGTGAAACAAGATGGGATCGTGAAGGAGACAAACCATGAGACTCTTAATCTCATGAAACAGACTGAGGGTTGCTGGGGGGTTGGGGGGGTAGGGATAGGGTGGCTGGGTTATGGACATTGGGGAGGGTTTGTGCTATGGTGAGTGCTATGAAATGTGTAAGCCTGATGATTCACAGACCTGTACCCCTGGGTCAAATAATACATGATATATTAATTGAAAAAATGAAAGCTTAGAGATTTAAACTAAAAAATAAATGGGAAGAAGTGCTGTATCTGTTACCTGTTCTCAGGAAAACAGAAGCTTCCCTAGCTGCCTCATGTGCTGGGATGGCTGGGAGCCCCTGCCCCACCCCTGTTTCTGTGTAGATCTTATTAGCTAGACTGTCTCACATGGCTGCCTCTAGCCACAAGAAAGGCTGCAAAGGTGTTGATGTGGATATGTTGCTGCTTTGAACAAAATTGCCATTGTGTTAGAGGGGAAGCTGAAAGTGACTAAATAGTTGTTATGTAAATAAATAGCTAATTAAGCAGCAACCCAACAAAGAGACCCTCTATTGCCTCTTTCACTTCAAAATTTAAAAAACAAAACTGAATTTTCAAATAATAAAGTGCTGTTCCATTGTAAATTTGGGGATACATGCCTATTAAAAATAACTTGGGCTTTAGATTTCATCAAAGTTGTAGGGGAGGGAGATTGGGACTATGGATGGTGGGATTCAAGGAACCAGTAGGCATGGTAGAGAGATTTAGGAAAAAGAACTGACCAAATTTAATGATTGATATGGCTGACAAAGGAGACAGAGGCAAGAGTCAAGGTTGACTTTCAGGCTTTTGATTTGGGTAATGAAGATTAAGCCAAAAGCAACACAGGATTTGCTGCAGAAATGGCTATGGTGCTTTTATGCCTTCCAAGACTTTTTGGTAAACTTCCAAGTGGGAGGGTTATGCATTTGAAAATTCTGTGCTTTCTTAGGAGTGCTGATATGTAATTTAAATAAATTTAACCAAACTCTCATCACATGAAGTTACTGATTTCTGTATGTATCTTTTTTTTTTTTTAAGTTTTATTTATTTATTTGACAGAGAGATACACAGCAAGAAAGGGAACACAAGCAGGGGGAGTGAGAGAGGGAATAGCAGGTTTCGCTGAGCAGGGAGCCGGCTCAATCCCAGGACTCTGGGATCATGACCTGAGCTGAAGGTAGATACTTAACAACTGAGCTACCCAGGCGCCCTGTATGTATCTGTTTTTAAACAATTAAATCCACATGGTATTTCAAGAACCTAGATAGTTGTGTGAAATATTCTAAGTCCAAAGTATTTGGAAGCTGGGTGGGGATGGGTGACAAAAAGTAGTAGTTATTGGTTGGTAGACTTAAGCTGTCTTCTGGTGAGTGCCTATGATCTTTGCTGTACTGATTCTGTCCTACCTGTGGCAGTAAGAGAATATGGATCTAGGTCTCTTTCTCCTAATAAAATGATAAATTTCATGAAAAAATCTTTGTCGTGTTGGAATAAAGGAAACTTTTGGGAAGCAAGAGCTTTGAAAAGAGATTCAGGAGAGTGGTTAAGAATTTACCATCCGATGTCCCCTTACTTGACCCCTTATTAATTGTTGATCATGGTTTAGGAACTGCTTTGAGCATTAGTTAACAAGTTTTTGAAACAAACACAACACAGCTTGTTACAAGATTTAAATGACATTACGTGTGCAAACAGTGCAGAGTTTCATATTTTGTTATTTCTGGGAAGAATATTTAACCTCTGGGCCTCAATTTCCTTTTGAACTAGACAACTTTTGTTTAGCTTCGTTTAGCTTTCATATCATCAAAAGAGATTTTTTGTGCTGTTTGTAAGGTTTTTTTGTAGCGTGTTTGGTTTTATGTCTGTGTTGCTGTATTTTTCAGTTCAGTTCAGTCAAATCCAGTCATTACTTAGGAGGCGAACCAGTCTCATAGAAACTTTAAGTTACAGGCCCAAGACCACTGACAGCCAGGTGTGTTGTGAGGAGAGGGTTCACCAGACCTTTTCTCCTTCTGAGGATAAATAACCGTGGTTCAGTTTTTAGCAATGTTTCACTTACACATGGTATGTCCAGCCGTATTACCAGCCAACACAGGGATATGGCAGCGTGGCTGCTGGCTGGTGAGCTGCATCTGGCCTGGGAGTTCCTGTGTGGAGGGAAGGTGTGGCATGTTCTTACAATGGAGAATGTCCTTTGATGGGTTGGGTCCCTAGGAAGTTATGCCCATGAAACTCAAAATGATATTGGTCCTTCTGTGGAGCTTAAAGATTTTAAGCAGAGGTAGCTTCCACATGCTTTGTGAGTTCTTGCCCTTCCTACCTGAGCAGTGAAGTGGTGGTAAGAGGAAGAGGTGCAGAGACAGGAGCTCCTGGATTGCACATTCTGCTGACACGTCTGGCCTCATGCTACCAGAGAGTCTTTTCCTGTCCTATATCCTTGCATTTCTGAGTAAACTAAATGGCCTTAGGTTTTGTGAGTTTGTCTAATCCAGTCTGAGTCATCAGAGTTCTTTTTATTTGATTGATTAGCCCTGACTTGGGATCAAGAGGCCAGTGAACAGTCACACACAACAGATTTTCATCCTCTTTGTGGGAAAGATATTTTCCTCTTAGTATTCCTTTTTTTTTTTTTTTTAGATTTTATTTAGTTGGGAGAGAGAACATGAGTGGGGGAGGGGGAAGCAGACTTCCACTGAGCAGGGAGCCTGAATCGGGTCTTGATCCCAAGACCCTGAGATGATGACCTGAACTGAAGGCAGTCGCTCAACCCCCTGAGCCACCCAGGTGGCCCTCCTCATAGTATCCTTGAAACAATTTCTGGCTTACATTCTTCTTAAGAAGAAGAGGTTAAGATTTTGTTGTCTTTCTCCTATCTTCAGATAGTCACTACCCCCTTCTCATTTAATACTCATTGGAATCCAGAATTACGTTTTAGGTATGATAATAGGCACAGTTATAAAGATAACTTAATTTTTTTTTCCAGGAATTTACAATGGTTACAATACAAGGTATTGAAACAGATTCAGCTAATCTTTATAGTTCTAGCTTTGTGCATATTCATAAACTAAGTCACACTCTTTATTTTTGTTCTACTCAAGAATATGAACGTAGTGTGGGGGGGTGGAGACCTGTGATTCTTAAGCATTTGAGGAACTTTTGGTTGGTATCCACATTTGTGTTTTGTTATTTTTACTTAGTTTGGTATTTTAAGGTAGTGATGGCAGATGAATATACACAGTACCAGGCACAATGTAAACATTTGCTGAATATTTAAAAATTGAGCCTGTGTCTAAACTGCAGTAGAGCTTAAGTGACCAGACTTTCATTTCAGTGGCATTTTCTTCTGTATTTTTTTGTTTTGTTTTTGTATCCTGTGTCTTGAAAAAGTTCAAAGCTTTTTGATGTTAACTGTGCAAGAATGCTTGTATGAAAAATAATTTGACTAAACAGACTCTGGGTGACAGTTACAAAAGTTTCGTGTGTGTGTGTTTGTTTTTTAAGATTTTATTTTTCTATTTGTCAGAGAGAGAATGTGCGTGTGCACACGCACACACAAGCTGGGGGGGAGAAGCAGGCTCTCTGCTGAGCAGGGAGCCAGATGCGGCTTGGGATCATAACCTGAGCCAAAGGTAGACACTTAACCAACTGAACCACCTAGGTGTCCCTACAAAAGTTTTTTAAATTTAGTGTGTCTTCTTTCTCATTTGATAACATTTATTTTATTTTTTAAAGATTTTATTTATTTATTTGACAGAGAGGTTACAAGTAGGCAGAGAGGCAGGCAGAGAGAGGAGGAAGCAGGCTCCCTGCCAAGTAGGCAGCCCGATGCGGGGCTCGATCCCAGGACCCTGAGATCATGACCTGAGCCGAAGGCAGAGGTTATAACCCACTGAGCTACCCAGGCGCCCCTCATTTGATAACATTTATGATGACCTCCATAATATTATAGTGCTAAAGATTTATTTATTTTTAAATTTTTAATTTTTATTAAATTTTTTTTTCAAGTAATCTCCATGCCCAACATGAGGGTCATGGGTTTGAGCTTCATGGTCTACTGACTGGGCCAGCCAGGTGACTGTATAATGCTAAATATTTAGATAAACCTGTCATTTATAATGCCTAATATTTATCCTAAACTTACAGCTTTGTTTTATACAGGAGATCTAGGAAAGAATGGATAGTTCAGAGATAAAATTAGAGTAATTGAAACGTTAATGACCTATTTGGTAAATATGGATGTTCCAGGTATGGCTTCCAACATACATGAAAATGACATTAAGATGACAATAGTAAGGTAAGGCACATCTTCATACATGACTGCCTACATGCAGAACATAGAACATACATTAGTTTCTTGAGTGTCTTGCAGCTCTCACTTGATATGCAAACTGGTTCTTACTCCTGCAACCTGGGGGCACCACCTCCTCCTCACGAAAAACTCCTGAATCCCTCACTCTACTTGGACTTTTTCTTTTTTCATAGTTTGTCAACTTCTACATAACACTTAAGTCTAGATTATGCTGGAATTCAAATTCTGCCAGGGCAAAGATCATTATTTATTGATGTATTTTAGTAAGTTTTGTTCCATTGTTAGTAAAGGGCTAACTTTAAAAGTTAACAATCTAGTAGAAAGGTCAATAAAACTTTTCTTCCCCTCTCGTTTCCTCTTTCTTCCCACTATGGCTCTATGGTCTATAGCGGGATAACTCTTACCATCAGTAAAAGCAACAGCAATAATGACAGTTCTGCCGTCAAACTTGGCTGAAAGATAAAACGTAGGCTTTAAGTTACATTGCTTCCTAATCTCCTGACAAGAATCTGGCTTTTTGGTTTCTGTTTTCTTGAGTAACTAAAGCATCACTAGTGGAGAGAGTTCATTATGTAGGTCCTTTGTTGTTGATGGAATCTTTAGTTGCTTCGATATTAGAGAACTGGGAAGAGATAAGAAAATTGACATTTTGTTTTAAATGCAGTTTTGTCTATAGATTTATGAAGTTGATTTAAAAAATAATTACAAATATACAGTTTGTTTCCTTCCTGTATTTATCTATTAATTATATTATGACTTAGGATTGTTAAAAAATATAAAAAACATCTTTTGCAGTAACATTTTAGTTCACATTATAGAAGTGATTTTTGGTGTCTAGTTGTTATTAAACTATGTCAGAAAGCTAAAATACAAGCTCATTTTCTCTTAAAATATGCATAAAAACTCTCAGTTCTTCTCACCCACTCCTTGGTGAACATCAGCTAGTTTTGGCAAAACTTATGGCCAACATGTTTTCCTGCTTCCCTTTGCTCTAGTGAAGAGGATTTATTTCCAGGACTAGTTTGTTACTCTGTGATTTCATTGTTCTCTTTCTTTGTTGTTTGTTTTTTTAATACTTCCCATTGCTATTTTTATAATCTCATGGTAAGTCATAAACAGTTTTTTTTTTGCTTAGAACCTGAATTTTTCTTTTAATACTGTAGTATTCAGAACCCTTTCATGTCCTTTTAAGCTAAGCATTTATAATTAGCTGCTATTTATTAGTATTAATTGTGTATAAAAACATCTTTGGGGACTTAATAGGGTTGGCGCTCTCTTATTTTTAAAACATAGTTGTTTTACAATAAACTGAACTCTGTTCATACTTGTCAGGCTATCAAATACACTGTCTCTGTATAGTATTATATAATAGCCCCATTTTACAGATGAGGGTATGCTTATGGTTATATGAATATGTGAAAGAACTGAATTTTTAAATAGTAGCTGTTCTTTCCATTCTACTTCCACTGTCCTTCAAGTGTCTGAAGATCGATTACAGAGAACTACTCACTCAAGTTTTAATACTTTTTTTTTTTAAAGATTTTATTTATTTATTTGACACAGAGAGAGATCACAAGCAGGCAGAGAGGCAGGCAGGGAGGAGGAAGCAGGTTCCCCGCTGAGCAGAGAGCCCGATGCAGGGCTAGATTCCAGGACTCTGAGATCATGACCTGAGCTGAAGGCAGAGGCTTTAACCCACTGAGCCACCCAGGCGCCCTTAATACTTTGTTTTTAATTGAACTTCAGTATTCTGTATGGTGTCACATAGATGACATTTGAATGCTTTAGAAAATTTCTTTCCCATAGAATGGTTATATGGTTTTAGTGGAGAATGCTTGAATAATTTGTTTTTTACTTAGTCGGTTAGTTTGATTTTTTTTTTTTTAATGTATCTTCAGCTCATTTAACCTAATAGATTTATGCTTCATCCTGGATCGGTAGACTTTTTGGGGAGTTTTAGGAATTATTTCAGTAGCCAACATAGTATATTGGTTGTTGCCCTTGTGTGTGTGTGTGTGTGTGTGTATGAATAGTTTCACTGGAAAAAGTAATTCCCATTCCTTCATGTATCATCTCGGCTGCTTTTGCATTATAATGGCGGAGTTGAGTAGTTGTGACCGAGACCATGTGGCTTACTAAACCAAAAATACTTTCTGGGCATAGTTTGCCAGCCTCTAGACCATTAAGGCTAAACTGAGGAAGGACTAAAAAGTTAGATTAAGCAGTTGTAGTGTTCATGTAGTTGCTGTCTGTACTTTATTTCAACTTGAGTGGTAGGCAGGGAGAGGAGAGTGGTGTTCTGTATTGAAATAAATAAACTGAAATTACTTAAGAAAGGTGGTCTTCTTTCTTTTCATGACCCCTGAGGGGGTGTGCGAGTGTGCATATGTGTTTATGTATGAGTATCTATATCCCTATCTCTGTATTTGTGTGTCCTGAGTGGATCAGGCATACAACACAGCCTGTATTTGCTTGTTTAAAATGTTTCATTTAAAATTTAGTGAAAAAAGTTAAATGGAAACCAGTTTGGCAAACCAACATCAGATAACAATTTGCCATATTTTAGAAATATAAATATATCATTTATCCTATGTTTAGAATGAATATATTAAGGGACAGGATAACCCTGATTTCTTAAAGGATGGTATTCCTGACAGTTTTTTTGATAGAAACATGGTAGTTAAGTGAGCTTGTTTTGATTTCCTGAAGGCAAAACATTTATTGATACTGTCTAGATTATAACAATCTTTGAAATACGAACTCAAAGCAACCAGTTTCTAAGTTTTTTCATGTGAAAATTTGTAAGGAAATACTCTTAGTAAAAAGACGCACAAGACTGACTTTTATATCCTTCAGCAGTAGATAGAAATAACAACATTTTAAAATTCTCTACTAATACCTAACTTAATATAATGTAAATATGTTTATTTTCCCTGTGCTCAAAAGACTTCAGAATGACAATTTCATTTTTTGAAGAGGGAGAAGGGGGGAGGGGCAGATGGAGAGGGAGAGAGACTCCAACAGGCTCCAAGCCCAGCAGGAGCCAACGTGGATTTCCATCCCATGGCTCTGAGATGATGCCCTGAACCCAAAATCTAGTCAGACACTTAACTGACTGAGCCACCCAGGCACCTCAGAATGACAATTTTCATTTAAGTAATTATCTGCTGGCATGTTCTTAATTATTTTAAAAAAGTTAAGAACCTTATCATTTTCTATTACAAAGTGAAAGTTGAAGATTTAATTTTCAAGTGTGATTGAGAAGCTCTCTGCTTCACTGAGAGGGTTGCTGTGTACATTTTGTCACTCGGTGTTACCACACTAGTAAGGTGTGCTCTCATTGTCACTGTGTGGTCACACAGGACAATTGCCTTGTTTGGGCAAACTCCAGATCTGTTCTAACCTAAACATTTTATCGATGATTCTTTTTTTTTTTTTTTTTTTTTTTTTGAGGAGTAATGCTGTTAAATGAACTCACGAAAGACCTACTGTAACAGGACTCTCCAGTCACAGTAGTACATAGCACAGCAGAGTATGAATGGGCAGTTTGTGCCCCACATAGAAGTGCGCAGCCAAGGGAGCAAACAGGTGCTGACATCCGGGCCACCACTGTCATCCATGATGCCCTTCTGGTGTGGGTAGCACTGTGTCATTTCAGAGGGAAGGGCTCCTTTTACTTATACATAGTATTTAAAAATGATTGGATGTGAATCTTACACCAGGCACTGTTTAGCACTTTACAAATACCAAGTTATTCAACTCTTAAAACAATTTATTTTCCATATGTGAAAACTGAAGCACCAGGAGTTTAAGTAACTTGTCTTTGATGAGCTAGCATGCTGCGTTTCTGAGTGTGGGAGTCCAGTCCAATATGTGTGGCTCCAGAGTACAGGCTCTTTAACCCCCTGTACTGTTGGATAGCCTTCCCCCCCTCTCCCCCCCCCCATTTGTCCTCCTGGAATCTAATTTGCACAGAGGTGCCACAGAAGCTACGAATGGGCCTAATAGTACACTTGAATGCTGAGTTGGAAGGAATTGGATAGGGAACACGTACGACCTCTTATCATGTGCCACTGTAGTAACTTTCGTGCTGAGTGATAGATACAGGTTTTGTTTGAACATTTCAGTTGATTTGACAGTTTTCCATCATATTGAGCAGAAAAAATAGCTCTCTATAATTCCTACCACCTACTTACAGTTTTGTCACATGTACATAGGCTCACTGGGGATACTCTTTATCTAAATGTAGGTATCAGCATTCCTCCTTTTGTGCTTTTTAAATGATAACTTCTCTGTCTTGTAGTCTTTTTCTGGGTCTCTTTCTAAGATGTCCTCACTATTGTCCTTTCTTTTCTAATTCGTTTTTGGGGAGAGACGTTGAATTTATTTTTGGTTTCTTATTGTTAACCTTAAAATCCAATGACTAAAACTTTTACTTTACTTGATACAGTATGGTTCCCACCCTAGTTCTGAGAACTAGTCACTTTGCAGTGACTAATATTTGAAAGAACTGATCCCTCCATGCCGCCCCACCCCGCCTATAGATTATTTATTGGAATCTGACTAGTAAAACTCCCCATTCTGGCCTTTCCTGCCACAATGTCCAGTGGTTTTTAACCCTCATTAGAATTACCTGGGGGAGCTTTTCTTGTACCTGATGTGCAGATTCTACTAAAGACCAGTTACATCTGAGTGAGGGACCTACTGTGTCACAATTATGTTAGATTCTGGAAAGTCTTTCTGTAGGACAGTTAATCAGAGACCCAACATCCCTGGCAGAACTCCTTCATTTCTGCTGGGAATGTATTGTTCAGCAGAATGATTTCTGTGTTGCCCTAATTTAGCTGTTCAGATTCTTGGATTTGTTTCTTGAATCAAATATCAAATATTCAACCTTTGGGAAGAATGAGAAACCTAATAAGATGTAGGAATTATATCAGTTTTTTCTTCTAACTTGCTAAGTGCTGAGGTACCTACCTACCTACCTACATATGTGGTCACAGGCAGAGTTTGATTTTTCTTAGGTATCCTGTTACTTCTTAGATCCTAATGCTATTCCTATTGCTTTTGTCACCACTCTACTTGTTTCTTTCTCCCAAACTTCTTAAAAAAATAAAAAATAAAAAAACAGTTGAGCTGTTATCAGCTTTGTGTTAAGAAGAAAACAGTGTCAGGTCTGTCATGTTTTTAAGGCATCATAAATTAGAAGTTGCACCATTAATTTAGTAGCAGTTTTTTTTTGGAAAAGGAAATTATAGTTACTTTGTTGATATATTCACTTTTATTTTTAAAGCAACTGACAGTAGTGTATATTTATCCATATGTTTTACATCACCTTTCTAGTATCACAACTCAAGTTTGAATCTGAGCCTTTTCACATGTTCAAATTCTCTTCACATTTTGAAAGTTAGTGAACTGAAAACTTTTGATGGGTAGATGTTGTTTCTGAAAAATAAATTTGACTTTCAGTAACACTTGAAACTGCCCAAACCAAACTTTAAATACTCTTTGGCTTACTCTTAGAGAATTTGTGTTTTTATTGTCTTTAATTGGATTGCTTACTCTCTGACAGGCAAATTTCAGGGTACTTGATAGCTATTTGTCTTATTCTTGCACAGTAATTTTTTGGTATAAATTTAATACAGAATTCAGCTGCACGTGATGCAACCAATGAAACTAACTCAACTGAAGTAATAATTGGATGATGAGGCACCAATGTGTTTAAGTTGTTTTTGATGTGGTTTTGTGGTATTGAGTATATCTAATTTTAGGAAAATGGGATCTAATATACAGCTTTTGAGTCCATTTTTCCTGAGTCACCTAAATAACAAAGGGAAGTGGAAAATTATAGCCAGTGATGGCAGAGCTGTTTGGTCTGATCACTCTGCCTTTCAGTCTGACCTCAGGGTTGGTTTCCTTAGGATATTCCTTCTGTTAAAGCTCTTTCCCCCCTTTCCACTAACTTCATCATCTGGATTCCTAGGATATCATCTGTGTACGTGATTGAGAATTAAAAATGGGGAGAGGAGAGTGCAGACATCTAGATGCTTAGAGGCTTTGATGAATGAATGTTTAGTCTGTTACTAGAAATTGCCATGTGGAGGAAGACAATAAAATCTTTAGTGAAATGGATCAATAGAATTGAGAAGATGCAGTTGAAAGTCTTTATTTTACAAATTTTTTTTTTTATTGTTCAGTTGCTGGTAATCACTTTTTGTTGTGTTTTCAGTCATGTGCTAAGCAATTTAATTGAGGCTTTATCTGTGACTTTTCTTTTACCAAGAAGTTCATTTAATAAACATCTTCCTGAGCAGATTAATTATGTTAGGATTATTATGTTTTTCTCTTCGTTCTTGGAATGACTTCTCCAAATTCTCCACAAATTTAAATTCATTTGTGATTTCTATTTGTTAAGGATACCAGGTACAATTTCTTGAATTTGTTTCTAGCAACTAGGTTCTAGATTAGATTATGTTGCTACTTTAAATTATAAGCACATTTTTGATTTGCTTGTACCTTTCCCTAGGGGAAGAACCCATATTCCATTAACTTTTCAAGAAATCTATAAGTCAAATAAATTTACTTCTAGAGACTGCAGGGTAATAATTTTGAAGAGCATCAGAATATACTGTTGTGCTGTTCTAAAGGATTTTTGCATCTTAAAAAACAAATTCTCCTAATTATGTGTAGGGGGTAGATTTTAGAAGATGTCTGCTGAGTTAGTGTCTATTTCTGTGCTGAAATCCTAAATAAATTAATCTAAAATTAATACTTCATCTGCTTCAGGTAAGATGTCCTGAAATATAGATTGTAAAGGCAAAGCTTTGTATTTGGATACAAAACCAAAGCCTGCAAACATTTACTGCATTGTAAGAAGTAAAGCAAATGGATTTAGTTTATGTAGTACACAAAGTGGTTGATAGTTTTACACTAATTTTATAATGTGATCACATGCTCTTGAGTTTCCTTTTAATGGCAAAATATCAGCCTTTATTTGCCACTTCCTGGATGTGGTACTAAAATTACTGGTTATAGCCACGCTTTCCTAAACATTTTTAAAATAAAAATCCGCTGTTAAGTTCTCCCTTACCAATGTGATTAATTTGTGCTATAATTTGTGCTCTATTGTGTTTTATTTTCAAGTATGTATGTACCTATTCCCACATTATATTATGAATAATATAATGCTTAGTTAACTTATGGGTCTTAAGAACTGTGTTTTTCTGTTCACTATTCTTAGGTCTTTTGTGGTACAGCAAGGTGAACAAATAAGTCCCTGGTCTCAAGAAATCTGGTAGGGGAGGCACGATGAGAGAATAAGGCACTCACCACAGTTGTAATAAAGGAGGCTCAATGTGTCTCAGTGGGTAGTGGGGTGAATAATCAAGGGAGGAAGCTGATTTGGGCTGAACCTTGAAAGAGGTGGACTAGGTTTGTGGCCAGATGATAGTAGAAGGAAATTTCTGGTAGATGAATGAGTAATGTCATGGCAGCCAAAGTGTGCAGAAAACAGAGGGACTGGTGACATGCTATGGTGAGTGTAGATGTGGGGCAAGTAAGATTATAAAGGCAAGTGTAATGGATACACGTTTTGGGGTTTTTTTTTTTTTTTGACAACTTGAATTACTTTATAGTACAAAAGTTTTAATATACATGCTGTCAGGTTATCTTAAATACACCTTAGATTTTTGTAATTCTTTTGTAGGATATATAATTCTATCTTTTAAAATTCAAAGAACTCATTTTATAAGCTGAAGAATTGTATGATATGCTTTATAAGTGCACAAAATGGCCAGCACATGGCTGAATGAGTTGACTAGGAAGACAGCTAATGTAGAAACGAAAATATGGCCCAGCAAATATATTATCATATCAGATCACATTATATCATATATCATATCATGTATATATGTTTTAGAAATCCGTCTGTTTTGGGGTGCCTGGGTGGCTCAGTCGGTTAAGTGTCTGACTCTTGTTTTCAGCTCAGGTCATGAACTCGATCATGAGATTGAGCTCCATGTCCAGCTCCATGCTTAGCGGGGAATTTGCTGGAGATTCTCTCCCTCTGTCCTTCCGTCCCTCCCCCGACTCACATGATCTCTCTTTCTGTGGAATAAAGAAATAAATTTTTTTAAAAAAGGAAATACGGGCGCCTGGGTGGCTCAGTGGGTTAAAGCCGCTGCCTTCGGCTCAGGTCATGATCCCAGGGTCCTGGGATCGAGGCCCGCATCGGGCTCTCTGCTCGGCAGGGAGCCTGCTTCCTCCTCTCTCCTCTCTCTCTGCCTGCCTCTCTGCCGACTTGTAATCTCTCTCTCTGTGTCAAATAAATAAATAAAATCTTTAAAAAAAAAAATAAATAAATAAAAAATAAAAAAGGAAATTCCTCAGTTTTTCAGATTGTATGTGTAAATGGGTATACCTGTTGACATATCATTTTCCACAAATTTATTCACCCTTCAAATCCTAGAATTAGGTATTTATTTAACTACTTAAATGTTTTTTACTGTTATGACCCTTTCCCTTAAGGGGATGTAGTCTAAAAGGAAAAGCTAAATGAATCAATGAAGAAAATAAAAGTAGAGAAAGGATAATCAGAGAACACCGAGATTAGAGACCTTTATGAGAGTGATGAAAGGAAGACTGAGTAATCGTAGGAAAGTAAGAGAAGAGACTCAAGCAGAGGAGGAACAAGAAAGACTAGCAACTGGAATGATCTAATTTAGAATTTTCCAAAGGTAGATAGACTGGTGTGAGTTTCTGTGTGGTATGTGTGTACACACCCTTAGTAGTGAAAACAAGTATCCATTGGGCTACGGGACTCTTATTAGTCTATTTAGGTTCATTTTTAAATTTTAAAAATTAAATGTTAATAATATTTAACATATGGGTTCAAATTTGTGCCCTTAATCAGTCTGATGTCAGAAAGTCCTGTCTTATGGTGGTATATAAAGGGATTTGGAAGAGTGGGTGCTGCACCGAGCAGCAGTGACCCTCTCAGTCATTCTTTGCCCCATTTCTGGGAATCGCCGTATGTCTGAGCTTACTTTTGTAAGTTTACTTGTGTTTGATCATGTCGATTTATGGATTATATTAATCTAGTTTCAACCAGACCCCACAGAGATTATCAAGAAGGATATTTGACATATGAGCCACACGTATTTTTTTAACTTTTGTTTTCTGTGTTTTAAGATGTATGTAATTCAGTAGCACATGTTAATTATTTATAAATAAGTGGAATGAATATATGCAGAACTTTTCTCTGATAAGCGTACCCTGCCAATTTTTGGATAATAAGTAGCCCTATGTAGCTTATAACTCAAAAATTCATGAAATCTTTATGATAAAACAATTGATATTTGTAACAGATAACCCACAGGTAAACAGAGCGTAGTGGGAATTGTAATTTAGTTTTTGTTTAGACTCAATCATGATGTCTGTAGAACATTTCTCTCATAGGTGTTAGAAAGGATCTACCAACCAGTTCACCAGTGTCTCATGCCAGAACACCTTGGTGCTCACTAGTGTCCTGAAGCACCAGTGACTGGTGGGATATTGTGTGTCGACATAGCTACCTATAATTTCAGTAAGTGTGTGCCATGTTTAATAGATATTATTTAATCCTAAATATTATAACTTCGTGGAAGTTCTGTAGTAGTGCTGAAGCTGTTTAGTATGGTCATGGAGTTGGCAGCGAGCACAAAATGAGAGTTCTAGTCAATTAAAGATAAGATCAGAGAGGAGCAAACTTCAAGGGATTAAATTCTTTCTCCAGTTATTCAGTATTTTCTTAGTTATCTTTTTAGTGTTTACTGACTTAATTCACCAGTGAGGTGTGGGAGGTAAAGCTCCTGCTTTCCTTTCTGTGGCATCCGCTTGCCCTCTCGCTTGCCCTCTCTCATGAAACTGTGCTGTGGCCCCACATGGTGGAGTTGGCCGTGGTCAGCCTTCCACCCGAGAGTCGCCTTTGACAGGGTGTGTGAAAAACGGCTTGTGTATTGACACAGAAGGCTTGCAGAAAATAACGGGCTGTGGCTTAGCAATTCAGGTGACTGCATAAACTCTGTAAAACGTATACTCTGAAGAGATGAAACTTGAAACCAATCATGCATTTGTCTTTATTAAACAGAATATGTAGAAGATCAGTTGATACCAGTCTTTATGGCTCATGATCATAGATAGTGAGCACACTGTCCTGGGCCCTGTTGTAGTAATATTTGCACAAGTTAAGTTGAATCAGGGTGAGTGTATACTTTGTGCAAATTCATCTCTTCCAGTCTCATTTTGTTCATAGTGTCAACCTTTTAGGAATGTTGTAAAGATTCAGTGCCTGCCACATACTACTCAAAAGTTGCTGTTGTTGCTCTTGGTAACAGTTGTGGAGGTAGAGAAGGATAATTACTGGTGACGGGGTCCTTACAGACATAAATAGAATTTGATACATGAAAATTTGGTATGTGAAATTTCTTAAGCTGAACTTGTTTTAGGGCACACTGAATATTTTACTCTCCTTTTTCTCAGCATCAGCAACTTGTGATTGGCGGTACCGGATATTCAATTGCACATCCCCACATCAATGCACTGCCAATGGTAAGAATCCCTCCCACTCCAAATGCTAGTATTTTAATTGGTCTTTTTATTATTCTCTTATTTGTAAGCATCTATTAAGAATTTTTAAAGTTTCTCACAGTTTGACAAAATACATCTATGTTCTGGAGTAAAGAAATGTTTTTAAAAATGTGTGTAATTACTTAAAGTAATTTTTGATTATTTAATTAAAACAGAAAAGGGTGAACCCTTAGTTTGGAGATTTCCATTATCCATAGATTTTATAACCTCTTGGCTATGGTTTCCAGGATGAAAAGTATTACATAGTGATGATTTTTGTATTTTAACAAGGGGGCTATATTTTGTGAATGGAATTTTCTTGTTAAGCTTATAGCATCAGTAATAGCTCTGTGGTTTTGTCAATCATCTCACTATAATAGTCTTTTTGCGTATTGTATTTATCTTAATATTTATAGATAATGGGCAGTTAAATGGCTAAAATTCTGTTTTTAGTGAGTGAATGATTTTCAGGAGACCCATTCTTACTGTTTAAAAAAGATCATTTTAGAAACCTTTCTCTGCAGAATAAAAGTGTGCGAACTATCAGCGCCATTATTTGGATTATCTGCCCTTGGCTTTATGTTTGAAGTTCACATTTGAAACCTGTTGGTTTTCTTGATTGCTGGAGCCTTGATGATTTATGGCATGTCCCCCTTGAGAATCCATTTTGCAGGCCTATTGGGTATCTGAGGTGCCAGTGCTGTGCACAGGGCTCTCTCTTCTAAGTGCTTATCTTCAAGTGGATTTTTCAGTGTGCCCTTCACAGAGACTACACATTGTGGTGTTTTCTGGAACAGCTCTTAGATTGTATTTCAAATCAGATTATTTCCAATTCCTTTGCCAATTTTGTTGAGAAGTCCTGAAATCATTTTTAAATCACGATCACAGAAATTTATGTTCATTTATGTTGGTTCTAAATTAGTGTCAGTGTTAGAGATGAAGAAGGCCAAGATTACAAAAAAAACTTGCTTGTGGTCTCTTAGGACACCACAGCCATTTGTACAGATTTGCATGATGTGCGAATACATCTATAGGTATTGGTTCATGGTGGTAGTTTTCTCATGAACCTGAGAAATGCCCAGGATTTTAGTGAAACCTGTGCTATGTAGTATCCTGTATTTTTTTTTCCCCTGAAAATGCCATCAAGGAATGCTTTGTGGGAATGTATAACTTATCTCTACCACCCCACCCTCAACTTTGTGATATAAATAAGGATGGAGGATTCATAATATTCTTTTTTGCTTACTCTTCACTTGCCTAGGTACAAGCAACTTTAACTCTAATTGTACCTTACAACATTATGATTTACAGCTACTTTCCTAAATAAATATTGCATACTCTTTTCAGTAAATACCTCATTGATTAATAGAAGCCATTGGCCAACAATTGTGTATTATTATTATTACACAATATATACACAAATGTGTCTATATTATTATTATTTTTATTGTGCACATTTTCAAACATACACTGAAGAAGACAGAATAGCATAATGAACTCTCACCCAGCTGCAGTAGTCACCAGTTTTGTTTCATCTTTAACCCCGTTGTTCCATGTCTCCTTCACCCCCTCCCCCCAGTTTATCTTGGAGCTAATACATGTATCACATGATTTCATTCATAAATATTTTAGTATGTATCCATGTAAGATATGGATTACTTAAAAATATATACCACAATACCCTCATCACACTTTAAAAATTGACAATTTATTTTTGATTTGAAAAGGGATTCAAATATACTATTGAAAAATTGTAGTAAAAAACATAAAATTTGTTAAATATTTTTAAGTACACAGTATACTTTAGTGTTAACTGTATTCACAGTGTTGTACAACAGTTCTCTAGAACTTTCTCTTCTTACAAAACTGCTACACATTGAGCAAAACCTCTCGTTTCCCCTTAGCAGCAGCTGGCAACAACCATTTTATTTAATTTTTGGTTTTAAGTTTGATGCTAGCTACTTTATTATTTTATTTATTTATTTCTGATGTTAGCTACTTTATACAGTATAAGTGGAATCATACAGTATTTGTCTTTTGTGACTGGCTTACTTAGCATAATGTCTTCTAGGTTCATTGGTTTTGTAGCATGTGGCATGTGGTAGGATTTCCTTCTCTCTAAAGGCTGAATATTCCATTTTATGCATATACCATATTTTCTTTATTCATTTGCCATTGAACATTTAGGTTGCTTCCATCTTTGGCTGTTGTGAATAATGCTGAAGTGAATATGTGTGTGCAAGTATCTCAAGATTCTGCTTTTACTTTTGGTTATATACTCAGAAATGAGACTCGTGGATCATAAGGGAACCTCCAAATGGTTTTCCAGAGTGGCTGTACCATTTTCCATTCCCACCAAAAGTATACAAGGGTTCTGATTTTTCTTTTCTCTACATTCTTTCCAACACTTGTTATTTAATGTGGTGTTCTTTTTCTTTTTCTTTTCCTTTTTCTCTTTTTCTTCTCCCTCCCTCCTCCCTCCCTCCTTCCCTCCCTCCCTCCTTTCCTCCTTTCCTTCTTTCCTTTCTGGATAGTGAACATTCTAATGGATATGAGATTATGAAAATAATTCCTTAATATCACTAAATAACCTTTTAAATTTTCCTCATTTGCTCATAAATAGTTGTTTCTACAAAATCACAACAAAATCCATACATTACATTTGGTTGCTATGTACATCTTACTCTTCTGCCTCGTTACTTCCTGCATTTTTTCCCTTTTAATTTATTTACCATTTGAGGTTTCCTCATTCTGTGTTTTGTTAATTGCACCTCTATAATAAAAAGCCTCTCTTTCTCTTGTGCTTTTTTTGCAAATCAGCAATTATATCTGAGAGCTTAATCTAATTCAGGTTTTTCTTGCTTTATTTTGTGGTGTCAGGGTGACAGAATATTTCATAAGAAGGTCCTTAAATATTCCATGAAGACGTACATATTTAGTCGTCTCTGTGATATTAGGTGACTGTTGATCGCTGCTTAGATCTCTTATTTCAATGAGAACATGCAAGATGTTGATATCATAATTATATCAAGGCTTTATTTATGACCTGTAATATCTCTGTGGAGAGAAACTTCCTTCATCAGATACTTGGTTATTCTGTGGCACAGTTTGCACAGGAAGGGCATACGAGATACTTGATTCTTTCCTTTATTTACTGGTTTTCAAATTATTGAGTTGTTTCCTAGAGTCTTAGAAAAGTAGACCAATGGGGATTTTATTTAAGTGTCATTAAACTTGTGGATTTAATATTTTATATGTTTATTGCATTGCAGTGTTTGTTCTTATTATGATGCTCAAATGGTCTTGGTCAAGGAGCCTTTTTAAGTTGGCTTTTACATAAATTTTCTTCTATTTATTTATAATATTATGTATTAAATATAGATGTAATAGAAAGTAGCATATTATTAAAGTATAACATATAGAATATATGTGAAACGTAAGATATAAATATGTAAAATGCATATAGAACTATTATATCTAATACTGATTTTTATCTTAATATGTATTTCTATTAAACCAGTAGCACTAATATGATTCCTAAAAACTGCTTTTTTGGCCTATGTCCCATGAGGTTTACAGTTAAAGTATTATTTTTATAGTATTTGAAGTAAATCCACTTGTATGATTTTTCTGCCATCTTGTATAGTCAGGTCCATTTATTTCATTTTATTTTTAGTATTTAAAATTTAAATATTTTGATTTAGTTTTGTCTTATAATTACATATAAAACATTTATGTTACTTTAGAATAGGGTACATTTTAATTTTCTTACCCCCCTTCTAGGTAACCAGTTTTTATCTATAATGCTAGTTAAGAAAAATAAGCAAACCCCTGTATATACTTATATACATCTTATAGCACTGTATAGAGTCAGTCCTCATTTCTTTTCATGGCTGTGTGATAGTCCGTTACATGGATATACCATATCTGTTTCAAGAATGGGAGTTTTAGGTGTGATCATAAATATGCATTTTTTTCCTAGGCAATTTGCCAAATTTCCTTTCGTATTATGGTATCTTATATTCCTTCCAGCAACATATGAGGTTGCCTGTTTACTTACTTGCAGTGTATGGTCAGAACTTTTTGGGCATATATGTTTGTATGTGTGTGTGTATTTTTAATCTGATAGGTGAGAAGTGGTATCTCACTATAGTTCTAATTTGTATCAGTTTGTATGTTTTACAACTGTTTGTGTATCTTTTCCTTTGAACTGTTCAAAAGATAGATTCTTATTTTCAAAAAAATCTGTCAACTCTTTTGACCAGTCCTTCATACCTCCTATTTTCTCTTGTTCTGATTCTGTAGTCATCCTACAACTATTGAAATTAATTTGGCTTAACAGTAAGATTTTCCTATTAAGAAAAGAACTGTGCTGACCAATTGTCTTAGATTTGATTTCAATGGAATCATACCCTTAAAAGAACTATTTTACTTGAAAAGTGAACCCAGAAAATTCCTGTGGGGGTGGGGAGTGGTGGGGAAATAAGAAGAGATAAAGAGGCCAGGACATATGCCATAAAGGGTAGGTTACTGTTGTGGGCATTTGGGGGGCTCACATCCTGTACCTTGGGAGACAGACTAGAACATGCCTCTGAGTTGTTGCACTCCAGGGGCAATGAAGCTGGAGTAATTTGTCTACCAACTTCCATTCCCTGTTGGTGGAGTTACGCTCTGGGGTGGGGAGGGCATCAGTTCCTCAGCAACTCCTCTCTGATTTAACCTCTGGCCAGAGCTGACCCTCAGGTGTTTGTGGGAAGAAACTGCTTAGTTCCTAAGGAAATTTGAGCGGTGAGGAGATGGGTGCCACCAGCACCTGTTGCTTCAGTGAGTATTCCAGGCTGCAGTTACGTTTCTCAGTGTAGATTAGTAAATCATTCTTCTCATTTGTATATCGCTCTAGTGTGTTTTGTTAACATCTATTCTCCTAGAACTTGGCTATCCGAAGAGAACTGACAAACGTTATGGCTTGCTGGATTGAAGATAAGGCCCCAAAGATGTGTGACCCTCCCAAGTTAGCTTCCAAGAAGCAGTGATCTGTTCCTTTTTACTGTCTACTTTTTTTTTTTCATTTTCTTTATTTAAAAAATTTTATTTATTTACTTGTGTGTGAGAGAGAGTGTGCACAAGCAGTGGGGAGCAGCAGGCAGAGGGAGAAGCAGACTCTCCACTGAGCAGGGAACCCAGTCGGGACTCCATCCCAGGATCCTGGGATCATGACCTGAGCTGAGGGCAGATGCTTAACCAACTGAGCCCCCCCTTTTACTGTCTACTTTTTAGTCATATCATCTGTAAATTAATTTGTTTTGTTTGTTGTAGAAAAGTTCATTGTCGTTATTTATCATCTGTCTTTCACTGTCCTGTAATTTTGAAGTGATGGCATTACCATATAGATGGCATTGTGTGAAGTATTTTCTTTCGGTTGAGAATTTATGTCTCTGGAGAATGAATTTTCAAATCAGTAGTAAAATGACTGCATTGAAAAACTCTTAGTCTTTAGGGTATTTTCCCCCTCTTTATGGATGAAACTGAAAGTTGTACAGGCTCAGTTTCTTTCAGAAGGGCTTATGCCTTTGTGTATGTCTGAGCAGTTGTCTCTTTGAAAATGTATAGTTATCTTTTATTAAAAACAAAAAAGATAAACTCAGAAAAGCAGAGCACATACATGTTGGAGTTATATTTAATTGCTCTCTTGTGTCTTTACCATCAGATGATTGTTAACATTATTTTGAGGCTTCTATAGCTAAAATGGGACCTGAAAGATTGTGGTTATCTATCATCTGAAAATCAAAGAAAGCTTGGATTCTTACATGGATTTAAGCCTTATATTAAATGTTGTAGTAGAACTTGTTATGATGGGCTGTTCTTGTTATTTAAAAATTTATCTTCATGCTTTATATAATTTTGGTGTCAGTTCCGTCGGTTCTTAGTACAGGCACCATGCAATCAGAAACAAAACCTAGCTCTCTTCTTCTCTCAAGGTACTGAGACTAGAGTGAGAACAAGAAATTTAAAACCTACATAGAGGTAGAAGAAATGGGTGGTTGATGGAATAACGTTAAAACAAAAAGTGTCCTATCCCTGATTGTTTTCTGGCCTTATTTCTAAGTATTTCTGACTTTTCAAACCGTCCAAACTATGTTAAATTCAGTCTTACTAGGTTCTAACACATTCAGGGTTGGACCACATGTTTTCATATTAGCAAGATAGCCATAAAATTTGAAACTACAGGCCATTGCAGTTTCTTGGGTGTATTGAAACCATTAGGAGTCTCTATTTCCGTTGCTCCTTCCTTTCATCAATCCATGTATCTTTCTAGTGCATAGTAATGCATTTTTTTGTTACTTAATTTGTAATCTTTTACTCCCAAAAGAAATTAACTTAGTAAAGTTTGGTATGTAAAAGACAGAAATATTTGGTTTTAATAGGTGTACTGTTTGTTCTCTTTTCCATGTTGTGCCCTTTTTAAAGCCAGTTGCTTTCAGCCATATCTTTTGATTGTTTTCCCTTGGTTCATTGGAACAGAGATCCTTCACAATGACTGTTTCCTCTCCTTCCCTCTGATTAACTGTTTTCTTCATATAAGGAGGATCTTTTTCAAAAAATGAAAAAGATGCTAAAGTTCTTATTTCACTATATTATATAAAGTACAGTCTGATTTGATGTTTGTTCTCAGTCAGACATTTAATGGGATCATTTTGAGTTCCTTATAATATGATACTTTTTTTAAGAGAGTGTGAGAGTGGGGGAGGGACAGAGGGAGACTCCAGGAGAGAGAGACTCTTAAGCAGGCACCAGGAACAGTGTGGAGCTCAATGCAGAGCCCCATGATGCAGGGCTTGAGCTAACCACCCTGAGATCATGACCTGAGCCCAAATCAGGAATCAGCTGCTTACCTGACTGACCACCCAGGTGCCCCTATAATCTGATACTTCTAAAAATGACTTAGGGGGCACCTGGGTGGTAAAAAATGACTTAGGGGCGCTTGGGTGTCTCAGCTGGATAAGCAACTGCCTTCAGCTCAGGTCCTTATCCCGGAATCCGGGGATGGAGTCCCGCATCGGGCTCTCAGCTCCACGGGAAGTCTACTTCTCCCTCTGACCTCCCCTCTTGTGCTCTCACTTGCTCCCTCTCTCTCAAATAAATAAATAAAATCTAACAAAACAAAAAAAAACAAAACAAAAGACTTAGGAACATAAGGGTCTGTGAATTTAGAACACATTACATAGAAATAATTTAAAAGTGTAGGAGACACTGAAAGACATTTTGATTGATTTGAAAGTTTTTTGATAAACAATAAAGTACATAAAAATCAGACCAGAAATGGAAGGTGTAGTGAATGTTCTGTGATAGTAAATATCTTATTTAAATGTCTCTGTAACCTTGTGAGATTGTTAATATCTCTGTTTTATAGATGAGGAATCCATTATTCCTGTTTGTAATCACATAGATAATAAATTGGAGAGTCTGCTCTGAACCAGGTCTTGTTTCCACAATCCTTTCCTGAGAATGTCTGCACTTCTGAGAAGATTGGAACTGTGGCAAGATGAAACTGGGGTGGGACCCTAAGTTCTCACAGAGATCACTTGTTTTTTATTTTCCATGAGAAATAATTAAGGAATAAAATTGTTATACTGTCCTTCAAAACAAAGGAAATTATATCTGTTTAAAAAATATATAGGCGTTTCAGTATTTGTAAATTTACTTAAGGTTTTTTGTTACTTTCATTCAAAGGAGGGATTTGATTTTTTTTTTTAAGATTTTATTTATTTGACAGAGCGAGATCACAAGTAGGCTGAGCAGCAGGCAGAGAGAGAGGAGGAAGCAGTCTCCCTGCTGAGCAGGGAGACTGATGCGGGCCTAGATCCCAGGGTCCTGAGATCATGACCTGAGCTGAAGGCAGAGGCTTTAACCCACTGAACCGCCACCCAGGCGCCTGGGATTTGATATTTTGGCTGAAATTTCAGAAACTAAGTCACAATAAAACCTTTGATTTGAATATTGTGTACTTTTGAAGTATATTTTGTGTTTCCTTCCCTGATCTTTAAAACCATTTGAGAAAATATTTTGTTTTATAATGCCTTTTAAGATATTCTCTAAATGTTATTACTTCCCCACAGCTGTGGATAGGATGAAGTAGCTTTCATAAAAAGAAATACTTTAAATTCCCCTAGTTTGAAATGATATGGAAGTCATTTATCTACCTTTTTTTCCCCCCTGGAAGTGGGCTCTACTCAGAGTAGAGATAGAAATATATTTCAAAAACAAACTTTCTCTGATCTACCTGCCATGTAGGGTTGACTTTTTATCACCACTAATCTATAGTTTGTCTGTGTGTGTATGTGTGTGTTCTGCGACTCATGCAGACGTGATGGCCTTTGTTTGCCACTGTGTGCCTTTACCCTTGCCCTTCCACCTCCACATCTAGACCTGTAGTGTATAGTGTAGCCACTAGTGATAGTTGTAGCCAACTAGTCATAGTTGAGATGTGCTGTAAATATAAAATGCATACAGATTTTGAAGACAGGGTATAATCTTGATTTTGAAATATTGATTACAAGAAATGATCACATTTGGGTTAAATGTAGATATATATATATCATATGTATTTTATTGGGTTGTATACTGGGTTAAATAAAATATATTATTAGAATAATTGCCCCCTGTTTCTCTTTAAATTTTTCATGTGACTACTAAAAATTTAGGATTATATAATGTGGTTTACATTGTGGCTTACATTGTATATGTGTTGACAGTGTTGCCCTAGACTTTGCTAGTCATAGCTTCCTGACCTGTAGGTTCTCCTTATCTGCCAGAAACAAGTAATCAGAACAGTGAAGAACTTGGCTAATGCTAAGACCTGGGGAAACAGGAATGACCTTCAGAGCATTCCTAAAATTAGATGATGGTGTTGCCAGGTGAACTGGGGGAGAGACCCAGCCTGTGTTCCTAAGGTGTCACCAAAGGTTCTTGGTCTTGTCACAAGAAAGAATTCAGGGACAGACACACAACACAGAGGACAAATGACACAAACAAGAATGTTTATTAAAGTGAAAGTACACATTCTGTAGATGTGACAGCTGGGATGGGAGGAAACTGGAGCAAGTGGGCTGCATGCCCTGGGCCGAGGGTGGGGGGGCGTTGGGCTGGGGTTGGGTTTCTCTCTTTATTGAGGATTGTTAACTAGGGGCTAGCATATTCATTACTTGGAGTGGGGATACAGAGTTTCATGAATTTTCTTCATGATTGGGTCAGCGGTTTCCTGGTTTGATCAGGCTTCACGTGGAGTGTGGCCAGGGCAGGCCTCTGATGTTCCCCACAGCTGGCTGTGACTCCCTCGGCACCGGCCTCCAGGTGTCCTTTTAGAACTACCTGCCTTCTCTAACAACGGGACTGCATTAGAAAGTGAGGTAAGTTATCCTCACTAAGTAGGTCCTAATTGTACAAAGAAGGAATTAAAGCCCAGAGAAGTGATGCCATTTCACATGCTTTGTCATTGTTACAGAACCAAGACTTGAACCAGATGGCCTCATGTAGTCCAGCATTTTTTAAAATTCTGTGTCCTACAAATTATAGAGAATCAGAATGTTTTTCAGAGAGAAATCATGAGAGCTTGCACAGGAGCTCAGGAGGAGATAGAATAATGAGACTTAAAGCATTTTAGTCTAGGTTTTGTGTTTGTGTACTGTTTGGTGCTAAAAGTGCTAAAATGTTGGGAAATTTTGTTATAATTAGATATTTTTCTTATCTGTTTTGTGTTATTTTCTTTCTTGGGAAATCAGTTATTCAGCATTTGCTTTCCTTTGTACTTGTTATCTTGTTAAATCATTTTTTTCCCTAGATTTTTCCCAGTTGTGAAGTTTCCATTTGGTTCTTTTTATACTTCCGAGAGGTTCTGTCTTTCCTATTAAGTATATATACCTTTACCTTGTGGAGGATGGATTAAAATTCTGCCTTAATGTTTTTGTTTGGTAATTTTCACATCTGGATAATCTCAAGATTGGTATCTCATTCTGGCCTTTTTTTTTTTTGATTCTGTGTATGTTAAATAATTTTGGATTGTTGTCTTAGAAATGTTGTGGGTTTGTTTTTTTTAAGTAAAACATGTGATCCACGTGATTAGTTGTCCTTTGCTGCGGCATGGCACTGTCAGCCTGCAATGCCAGTTCAGTGTTCAGAGCCTTTGTTTTGCTACTTTGGACTCCTTGCACGCACCTCTGAGGGTTAGTGTGGGATCTGAAGAGTGGCTTATGTCAAAGGGTCTCAAAACCGTAGCTTCTTTGGGTGTCTTCTACATACATGTCTTAGGATGCCTTTGGGACTTGCATTGGTTCATAGACAGAATTATAGTTTTCCCTCCTCCAGCTCTCATCATCTCCCACTCCCAGAGGCCTTTTCTTGGTTTAGTTTGACACTCTGGATCGAAAGGGACTAGATCAGCCAAGCTCTTGAGGAAAATAGATAGATAGAAAGATAGGTAGATAGATAAACACCAGATTATAGTTTTTCTGAAGTGGAAAAATAGGGAGTTATAATTTTAAAAATGAATTAGTGGCTCCTCCTGGACAAATCCTCCCACTAATTTTGAGTACATCCTCTGGACAGTATGTGAAAAAACATGTGGACCCTGTAGAGCAAACAAAAACAAGTAGGAGCTGGACTTGAAGCGGTTTCTTAAAAAAAGGGGAATGGCCGTTGGGTGAGTTTCTCATCATGCTGGTGTTTTGCTTCAGGCAGGCTTCTCCAGGCTTGTTTGCAGTCTTACTGGCTTGAGAAATCAGATCAAATTCAGAAATACCACAGCAGCTGTAGAATGGTGGGAGTCCAGGAGGAGGAAGGGGAGGAAATCCCGCAAAAGAAAGGGCCACAATGGTAGAATACCAGATTCTGTGTAGAAATTCTGCCAAATATGTGGCTGACCCCTACACTGGAAACATTTCAGATGTCTGTCAACAAGAAAATAGACAAACTGCTGTGTACATACAACCCAGCACTGCTGAGCAATAGAGAGGAACAACTTGGAGTAATTTCTGAAGCAGAATGCTGAGTGACCATAGCCTTATGTAAAACTAGGGCATAATGATGATACCATTTCTATCATGTCCTAAAAACAGGCAAATTTACCTATTTTGTCTTAGGGTGGGGCAGGCAAAACTAATGTTTAAAAAAAAGTGGTTGGGAGGGCTTAGAAAAATGGATACATAGGTGTTGGCGACAGGGTGTAAGTGGGAATGGGCATATGAGAACTTTCTAGGGTGATGGTAATACCCTGTGTCCTGTTTGGGATTTGGGTTACTTGAGTATATCTTTGAATGGTAAACCTAATATCTATCCATTGTATTTTATATAAATTTTTTCTTTGAAAGAAACACTATATTAAATACTTTACTGTAAATAGTTAACAGAGAAGCTAAAGTGTATATCGGGAAAGTATATGGATCTGCAACTTCTTTTGAAATGCTTCAGTAGTTATGATCAATTGAGAGAATGGTAAGACAAATAGAAGGAAACATTAATTCTAAATCCTAGTGATGGTCATGTGAACACTTCTGTAAAGTTTTTAAAATGTTTTCTGCATGCATAAAAATTTTCACAATAAAATGTTATTAAAATACTTGTAGGTAATATTTTTCTAATCAGTTTCCTGTTAATAGGTTGTTAGTAGATCTAATCAAAATTGATATTTTTTTATTTGAAAATACTTTAAAAAGTTTATGACTTAAAAAAGTTATGAGCATTTTTGTGACCGTACACTGAGCTCTGAACTTTATAGGTTGCAGAAAGATGCAGAAATGAAGATGAACAATAAAAGTGAGAAGACAAAATATAACCACACAAATAATTTGATTCCTTCAAAGTGATGTAGCAAAGGCTCATTAAGATCATTTATAATACATAAATTCTGAGGGGATGGATACATAATTAAGAGTATGCTTGGAGTCAAGTATGATTAATGGGAGATGGAATCCCTTGGGTTGCTTATTTTGAACAAGTTTTTGAAAGTACTATTAGAGGCAATTATTAGATTCTCTTTCCATTTTTTAAATTGACCAGTGTCATTTATGAATTTTGACTTAGGACACATTTTTTTTTCTAAGTATGTTGTATTCATTTATCAAAAGAAGACTGCTGCATAATTTTTATGCTAGAATTGTTAGCCAGATTAATTTAGGATATATTTTTAAAAATCTGTATTTTAGGAATGTGGTAATAGTATGTTAATGAGTTGTTGGGTAAAAGGCAAATGATCATTGTTCCAGAACTTTGTGGTTTCTTTATAACACTTTGGAGAGACAGGTGTAGTGCCATTAAAATATAATACCCAATGTTAAATATAACATTTATAAAATACTAATATATTTCTTATCCTTATTTACTTAGGAAATCTATTCTGATAGGCTAGAGTTTTAAAATGTATATCAGAATAAATTTTAAGTAGGTGAGGATGAGAGAAAAGTAAAACTATTAAAATAATTAGAAATTAGTACTTACAAATTGTAATAATGGGATGTGAGATTTTTAGCCATTAATTTGATCAACTCAGGTTTCTTTCTTTATTGGTAGTTTTTTTCTTCCCCAGTCCTGAAATAAGAATTTCCAACAAAACAAAGCAGTTATTAAATATATTTTAGAAAATAAAAAGTTATATGAAATTGCATAATGTTATAAGGGCTTCATATTTTCTTGGTAACCAAAAAAGTCTGAGCTGGACTTATTTTTAGTCTTTTGTCTTTTTTCTCTCCAATTGTATTGCAGTAATAAAAAGAATTACCATTTCTAGGTATTACAACTTTTTCAAAGCACTTGTACTGCTGTATTGTGCCCAGCTATAGCCATTTATAGTGTTCCAAGAATTCTATATTATTGATAACTAAATGAGGTATTTTGGCCTTTGAGCAAATTATACCATGGGATGACTTTTATAAGTGGTGGAAAGAATTACAAATGTGTTTATGTTCTACAAATAGAAATTTAGTTAGGAACAATCCAGTGGCCTTCATGTGACGTACCAACTAGTTATTTAAATTTCAAATTCTCCTTTAGCTGCTGATGATCTTGGTGCCAACCCTTCCTAGCGGAGAAAATTTACCCAAGACAGTTCAGTCCTGAATTTTTGCAGGAGCTGGTTTACATCTGTATAATACTGGCTAAAAATATGGCTTATAGAATTTTATCATTTATAGTATTTTTGTCAATAAATAAGCCAAGTGTTTAAGTCTTTCTGAGAAAGTCTTGGGGGTGGTAAGGTAGATGGAAAATATTGCTGAAAACAGCTCATGCTCAAAATAGAACCCTAAATATGCTTTGCATATCCATCCTGATTTCTGTTGTTTGCCATTAAGTGTAAGGTTATTTTAATCAGCTCATTAGGATTGTAAATCAAAATGGAAAATAAATTCATTGTAAAGGAAAATTTCATTTCACAGATTTTTTTTATTATCTCAAAGACACATGGATATCACAACCATTTTAAGACTAGCCAAGAACAAATTTCATTACCATCAAGACTGCTTTATTTTTGCCTTTGTTTCTACCAACCAGAGAGAATTTTATTAGTGATTTTGAATAACTTATTAGGCAATATATTGCCAAGGTGAAATGCTCAAATGAATAATTAATGGAATTGCCTGTATGCCAAGTTATTTTATAATCACTTTAGGTAATTTGCATAAAGCAAGCTTTAAAAAACAAGTTTTTTTAAAGTTTTTTTTTCACTGAATGTTTCATTGTATCTTTATATCCTTTAAAAGATACAGATTACATTCTTAAAAATAGTAGATTTTTGACAGATTCTTGGTTGTAGAGAAGTTTATCAGTTCTTAAATCTTTGGAGTTTTAAGTCTTTCAGGTAAGAGCCATAGCATCAGTGTAAGTAATAAATAAATAAATAGAATGGCTGCTGATGTATGAACTTAAAACATAGTATTCAGTTTATTAGACCCTGAAAGATTTATTCGGACCAGACAATGTTATTTAGGTAATTGTAGTTAGACAACCACCAGTTTTTTGAGACACCAGAGCTTTTCTGTTATTTATTAGTAGAAGCTTGATTTCTTTCAGTGTAGAGAACTTAACACTTTTTAAATGTTTCTAAGTGTCATTGGGAAAAGAATTATTTCAGTTAGCTCTGTCAGAAGGAAAAGCCAGGTTCTATTTTGAGAGCTAACCAGAAAAAAAAAATTATTATGCATAGGGAATATATACTCATTAACAAAGAAGGATATCACAAGCATAACTATTTTATTGCATATTAAAATTAAATAATTGTTTAATTTACTCTAATCATTTTTTCTTGTCATTTTATTTTTTGTTCAGTTAACTTAATTGGGGACGCTTGTGAGGCCCTTTATCACTTAATGTAATTATTAGCTGAAAGGTGTTTTTCTGCACTGTGTTCTAGATTTACTTGGGCTGTTTGGCTGGCCAAAGGTGAATAGTGTTTTTCAGGTCCTAATTTGGTCACTCATTACTAATCTCATTTAGATGATAATGCTACTAAGGCTGGTATATTATAAAAACCTTTCTAGAAGTTAAAAATTATGAAGTAATTGCTGTTTGAAGTTCATAATTTTATGAACATTGTTTTCATCTCTGTTCCCAACTGCTGTTTCCAACGTTAACAGTTAAACTTCACTGTTAACAGAAGTCCTACATTTGATTGCTTCTTCTTGAATTTGTCCATAGACTCCCTCAACGTTAAAGCTAGAGGAGCCCTCTCAGATCTCTAATTCAGCACCCTCATTTTACAGAGGAGGAACTGAGGCCTTGGACTAGAACAGAGGTCCCCTCGCTCAGTCCAGGACTCTTTCTATTACATCATGCTGCCTGATGTTTGTTTATGGAACTCAGCAACATCACATACAGGGTGAGCTTTTTTTTTTTTTTTTTTAAATGAACACACAAAATAATTTGCTTCTCATCAACTGCTGTTCATCATTCCTGTCTAACTCATTCTTTTCTTTTTTACCCATACCTATCTTAATCCATAATATAGCCCAGTTACTTGTGACTTTATTTTGGTGCTACTTGTTCTTGGCATTCAGTCATTATTTTTAAGAGTCACACTCTTAGTAAGGCTTTTTATCAGTAACCACTGAAGCTTTACCAGTCACTGTAGCATCAGTAGGTTAAACTTTATGACCAGATGATTTTATAGTTTTAAATTTAGATTTAAAAAATGAATTACAGGTATGTGAAAGAGTATGGATATGACATTTAAGATAAGCAGATGTGATACTAGATATGAGAGCAGTTTTTTTGTGAAATAATAAAATGCCAAGAAATATTAGCCAGTGGTGTGACATAACCTGTGAACTCATGGATTTAAATAAGCATATTTACGTTTTAGACTTTTATTTTTTGTATTGATGTTCGGATTCTCCCATTTTTGGCTAGTGAGTGCCTGTTCACGTCGGTTCTTGTGTCCTTCAGACAAGACCCTATTAATTTTAGGTAGCTTTCTTGTTTTCTGGTATAAGATATTACATGGTTTAAGATACAACATGGTTTTCAGGGTAACTCAAGGACTTTCAGGTTCTCATAGTATATGATTTACAGATTTCTATAGGACCAATGTGTCGTTTCCACTCCGCTTTCCATTTTATTTTGAATTTTTATGAACACTGTCCATCATTAATTTTGCTTTTGTGAAAGAGGGAAAAACAAAATCTTTCAGCTTAATGAAAATTAACATGTTTCTCTTGTATATTCATTTTTTTAATCTGTTGTCTTATGTCACTGAAATAACCATGATGTCAGTATTTACAATTTTAAGGTAAACTAAAACACTAATGCTCAACTATAATGCTGGATAAATTTGTTGGATTGGATAGTATACCACCATCACAATCTCCTCACATAGATATTTTGTATCACTTACATATTATATATTGTAAAATTTTTGGAGTTCTTCGACTATTTATTTATTAGCCATTTTAAGGGGTCCCTACCCACCCGCCAGATAACTAATTGGGTTTCAGGTAAACTAAATCAGAGGTCCAGAAATGTCATGTGGATTTTTTTTTTTATCAGTGCATAAGTATATATAAATTGTGCATAGATTGTATTTCTCATGCTGGAATGGGAGTGCTATGTTTTATAACGTGAAATTTTTTTTATAAAATACATTTGAATAGCTACTGTGTGTTGGGTGCTAGGTGTAAAGTGTAGACTTTTAGAAATATTTATAATTTGTGGTTGGAAAAACAAGTATGCATAATAAGAGGTGATATGATGACACTTTAGCACTTAAATTATAATTGGTCTTCCATACATTCCTACCTACCTGCGAGGTGTGTAGGTAAATTTTATTCCTATTTCACAGAACAAGAAAGTGGGGCTCAGGAGCTTGATTTATTGTCCAGATGTGAAAAGCAGTAGCATTTGAAAGAAACCATCAACATTCTGATTTCTAGTCTGATACTCCTTTTGCTACTGCCCAATTTTCAGAAGAGTAAAACAAAACAAAACACACAACTGTGATGTTGGTATTTGAATAGTCTTCATAAGGAGATGACATTTGAAGAACAGAAGAATTTCAGCACTTATTGTTGGAACAGAGAGCTAAATTAAAAGTAGGGGTTTTAGAATGCTACCCCTGAATACATGCACCTGATGAGTAGGGTAGATTCAAAAGAGATATTGTATGGCTAGATACTCTGAGATCATAGAATGGGGAACTGAAATGCCTGGCTAATTGCTTTCTAGTGAAATGTGGAAGTTACTGAGTAGCAGTAAATAAATATGAGATAATCAGTTATGGTTTATGCCTTGGTGTCAGAAGATAATATAAAGAGACCTAGGATTCTCTGAGGCTAATGTAGTAATACAGGCGGCAGGTAATGTAGAAAGAAAGGCCTGGCTGAAAGCGGTGCTGTACAGATAATAGGAGATAGGCTCTATAAAGTTGCAGGTAAAAGCTGAGATAAGAAGTTACATCCAACATGATACTAAAGTTTCAAGTGTGGTGAATGGTAGAATCAGTGGTAATTATGGGCAAGAGGAGAAACAAATTTGGGACTATAGGATATAAGTTGCCTCAAATAATACTGAATTAGAGATTCCAAAAAGGCATGTAAATAGATATGTGCATTGGTTGGCTAGAACTGGATTCCTTGAGTGGGAAAGATTGGGATGTGTGGAGTGGCACATAATAGGAGAGATGGTGGTTTTCTAATTCTTTAGAGTGTTTGAGATCTTTAGTTGGGACACTAGACAGAAGATATTTAAAAAGAAGTCAGCTGTACATATGTTAGGGCAGGAAGAAAAATCAGTTCAAGAGAGGAAAGAGGATAGAGTCAGGAAGCCAACTGTTAAAAGTTCAAAGACTGTTGTGATTTTCTTCATTTTTAAATGCTGAAAAATGGCCAGGAGCTGAGATTAAGGAGTATGAAAACCCATTGGATTTGGTGGTGATTAATAATAAAGTGTTTTAAGTTCAAAAAGTCAGAAGTAGAACTTTAGCCGCAACAAAAATAATTTTAAAACAATAGTTTTTCTTTTATACATTATACTTAAATGTGTAAATGATTATTTACATTTTGTACATAAAAGGAAACTCTTTGCTTTTGTCCCCAACAGTTTATTATTTTTAATGATTGTGTAATTCATGAATATTATGAATATACTGCAGTCTTATTTTGGTACTCCTCTTTTAATGAACTTTATTTTGTTTTCCCTTTCTACCACTAAAAAAACAATGATTCTAAAATAAATGTCCTTAGGAACTTATATTTTATTTCTCTAGGTTGTAGAGTGTGTGTATTTGTTGACCATTTTAACAACAAAATAACAAATTCTTATGATTTAGTCTAATATTTTTACTTGTAACAGAGGTTGACAGATTGTTTTCCAAAAGGCTTTTTCAAATCTTCACTTGAAATATAGGGGAATAACCTTAACCACGTTTCTGTCTGAAATAGTCATCCTAGATCTTTTAAATATTTACCAATTTTAGTGAGTGTAATTTTACTCATTGTCACTTTGATATGTATTTCTTTGATAAACTGGAAATCTTTATGTACTCAGATATAGCTATCTTTTCTTGCATAGTTTTTGAGTATCTAGTCTTGGTAAAAAGGATTTCTCTTCTCTCTATATTAGACATGTAGCCTTAGTGTTTTGTTAAGTTGTGTATGTGAAGTATGTGTATGAACACATACATTTATTTAAAATAATTCAAGTATTAAATCTGGAATTTATTTTTGTCTGTTGTAAAACACATGTGCCCACTTTTATTTCTTTTCAGATGGATAGTCACATGTTGCAACACAAGTACAATACCAATCCATTCTTTTCCTTTGCTCAATCTTTGTGTCTTTCAATAGAATACTATGTTTAGTCATATAAATTTGGTAAATATTTAATAGTTCTTTTTGCTTTTCTTGTCTGTATTTAAAGGTGCTTATTATTAGAGAAAAGATATTGTTTTTGTTAGCCTCTGTATTAACTAAAGAAAGGCTAGTAATTTTGCTAATGATACAGTAGTATATCATAGAAGACCCAACAGATTCTGTGGTACANTTTTTTTTTTTTTTTTTTTTACTGCTTTGGAAAGTCAGCGCAAAATAATAGGATGAATAGGATTTAAAAGTAAGCAAAAAGTCAAGGAGGTACTAATAACTTTTACCAAAGAAGTGAAGTCACTTGGGATTGAAGGGCTTTTGGCGAGATGGGTTGTTTGAAAGACATTAAATTTTTTAAATCCATGATGGAAGATTTGATAAGGAGTTAAGGCATAATAAAATGATTGCCAAGTGACTCAGAGGGGCAAAATGGTGTTCGATACCATTATAATTTGGGGGTTTACATAAGTGACAGGGCTTTAGTGGGAATGGCAAGACTGTTTGAGGTGAATGTCAGGATTATAGCATTTGTTGTTGGAATGTCAGATCAGTAGATTTGCATCAAAATGGAGGGAAAATAGATACGGTCCAGGAGATATGATGATGAGTTGAAGGATACTGAGAAGTATGAGTAATTTGAGAACATGAAAACCTGATTAATTAGAGAAACAGAGTAGACGAAAGGTTTAAGGAGCTTACAGTAAAAGAGAAGGGGTATGTGTGTGTGGCAGTTATAGGATTCAAAGATAGCGAAGCTTTTGAATTTTGTGGCATGATGCACAGGTCATGGTTTGCATGACCTGAGAAACTTGTCAAAATTTACATTGCCTGGGCTGTACCTCTGACTTCCTGAAACTTAAGACTTTTCAAGGTTGTCATGAACTTTATGACATTTGAAAAAGCTGCCCAGATGATTTTGGTATACCATACTAAGCAAGGACCACTGACGGGCTAGAAATGAGCGTGGTGGGCCTTTTTCTTTTTTCATATTCAGGGTTTGGCCAAAAAGAAATGAAGATACAAATTATCAAAATTGTGCAGGTAATGGAAATCAAATTGGGAATGGATGAGAAGGAACATTGAATGTCATTGAAGATTATCTTTCTCATCTTTTAACTAGTAGAAAGAAAGAAAGCTTTATTCACTGTTTGCAACAAATAATAATTGAGTGCCTTTTGCAAATCGGGCTATCTTCCAGGCACAAGGATAGTAGTGAGTAACAAGGATCAAGTATCTGCTGTCATGTAGCTTGCATTTTTTTTAATGAGCAAACGTTGTCATTCATAGAGTATTTGTTGAGTCATCAGTGTTTGAAAAAATCTCACCTATACCACACATTGTATGATCCAATGTTTATTTTTTCTTTAGAGTAGTGATCTATATCAACAAAAACCTTAATTTTTAAATGACTGCTCTCATCTGTTGCTCTTAGCTATGATTGCTTTTCTCTTGTTGTTTAAATATTGCCCTCAGTTTCCTTTACCACTGATAATATAAACAGGGACAAGAAAAAGGTGAACCCATTTCTACCACATAATGGAAAAAGGAACATTCTTTTAGTTTCTAGCAGTCTTGAGTTTCAGCACAGTATGCTTTTTAAATACAGAACCAGATGAAAGGGAAATAATTTCATACTCCTACCTGCTGGCCATGAGTAGATTAAAATTTTTTTATAAGATAATCCAATGACATCTGATCAAATAACCAGACACACTAGATGGGTGGAGGTCTTCCTTTGTTTCATCTTCTTGCTCTTCCTTTCCTAATCCAAATTTTTATAGAAGTTTTAGAAATGATAGCAGATGTTTTGTGTTCATCTGTTTTCCAAAGGCAGTAATTCAGTGGGTTCAGTTTTCCATAATGTTCATACCTAATGCTATAGCCATCATTTCTAGTCTTTTAAATCAGTTTTTTTTTGAAGAAAGTGATTATTTATTTATATGTAATTGCTTTGAGATTTTCATCAATCTGGGCAACCTACAACAGGAAGGGAAAAATTCTCTTGTTCCATTCAGCTCTAAAGCCTGTGATTCTTTGTAGGTTATTATCAGTTAGCAGTTAATCTTATATCAGCAGAACCTCCAAAATACTACTTTCCTCCTGATTTGTATTATACTTATTATAATTTATATTTTGAGCTTTTTAAGTAAGTGGAGCACCTATAAAATGCTGATACACCTTGTAGTAGAGTGAAAATAGGTGTGACTTGTGGGAACAGTTTTAGTCTTAAAAACGTGTATCACTCAAGTCAAATGCTTAACAGTAATTCTTATTATAACATTAGGTATTTTAATTGAGGTCAGATGTTCTTGAGATCATTGGCCCAAGCAGAACTTCATATATTTTTGAAAGAATATTTCTTTTTCCTTTCATTTGTTTTAGAGAACTGTGCAAGAAAATTGTGTGAAAAACAAGAGGGGTTAGTTACATAATTGAGAAAAATAAAGGTTAAATATCTGATTACCATGTAATCAAGGGGTTTTGCTATTCTAATAAGAAAGCTTTACTACTTAATTCTTAATATTTTTGGAGTAAGTCAAACTGATTCTGAAGTTGCTGTCTACAGGTATACAGTTTCCTCTTTTCTCTCTAAATGCTTTCCTTCTCCAAAAAACAGTTGAGGTTGAGAGTAGAGAGGAAGAACACTCTCATTGCATCATTGCACGGCGTTAGAATTTTGTTTCTTTCTTTTTTTTTTTTTGAAGATTTTATTTATTTATTTGACAGACAGAGAGAGAGAGATCACAAATAGGCAGAGAGAGAGAGGAGGAAGCAGGGTCCCTGCTGAGCAGAGAGCCCGATGATGCGGGGCTAGATCCCAGGACCCTGAGATCATGACCTGAGCCGAAGGCAGAGGCTTTAACCCACTGAGCCACCCAGGCGCCCAGAATTTTGTTTCTTTAAAATTACTTAATTGAGCACCTTGCATACGTTTGTGTTATGTTGACGGAAGAAGGCTACTCAAGACGTGTACTTGAGAAACACTAAATTGATCAGCAGTTTGATGGTAAATACTATATATGTTTCTGATGGAAACCCTTGATATGTCTAGATGAACTCAGAACGTCATCTCTGGAGCTACTTACCAGAACAGAGTCAAGGCCAGGATTTTATATTCAAATGAGGATCTTAATCTTTAAACAAAGTAAGGTTTAGAAGACTACTAGGATATATGCTGAGTGTGAAAAAACAGCCATTATATTGTCTCTGTACTCACTGCCCTCATTGTTACAGTTGCCCCCATCCTTCCCATTAATATGGAGAAAAGTTTAGGCTTCCTGTATTACAGTGGTCTGCAAAAGATATAAGCCTTATGAGAAACTGGAAGAGGTAAAGGGAATTAAATTTTTTCTTTTGTCTCCCAGTTGACTTTTTCAGATGGTTAGTTTTATCAGAATCCAAATAAGGTCTACATACTGCTTTTGGTTTGCTAAATTCTTGTCAAATTTCCTATATTCTGAATTTGGCTGTGCATCCTTATATTGCTAACATATTTCACTGTTGTCCTGTATTTCTGTAAAGTGGTAGTTGAACTGATTATATTCACTTTGAGTTCTTTGATCATGAAGTCTCCTTTTTACTTCCATTTGCATGAAGGGGTAAAATGATGGCATCTGTATTTACTAATCCTGGGCTTTATCAGCTTATTTATTATGGGTTGAGTTGTATCATCCACAATTCATATGCTGAAGTCAAACTCCCAATACCTCAGAATATAAACTTACTTGGAAATAGGGTCTTTACAGAGATAATTAAGTTAAAATGAGGTCATTAGGGTAGGCTCTAATCCGATATGACCAGTGTCCTTATAAAAATGAGATTTGGATGGAGACACAGAGGGAAGAGCAATGTGAAGAGTCTTACGGAGACATGGTGAGGTGGCTAAAGTAATGCATCCAAAAGCCAGGGAAGCTAGGAGGAAGGCCTGGGACAGATCCTTTCTTAGCACCTTCAGGAGGAGCATTGCCCTGCCAGCACCTTGATTTTGCACCTTTGACTTCCAGAACTATGAGGCTATAAACTGTGTTGTAAGCCACCTAGTTTGTGATACCTTGTTATGGAAGGCTCTTGTTGATGTTTTGAGACTCCGTTTTTAATGCGGGATGGTGTTTCGCTCCCCACCAACAAACAATCCTCAGGGACCAGTAGGGTACCTCTGCTGGTATCTGAGAATTTCAGCTCAGTCTTGACACTATCTGCCATTCCACAGGTTAAGGGTTCAGTCCTGAAAGATTTGCCCCCACCCCCTCAGGATGCCAGTTATAGCCCAGGTTGTCACCGGTGCTTCTAACCAACCAGTGATAAATCAGAGGTTCCCCTGGCCTCCTCTTTAGGGTCAATTAATTTGCCGGAGTAGCTCATAGAATTCCAGACATTTTACATACTAGATCACTGGTTTATTACGAAAGATTGTAACTCAGAACGGCCAGATGCAAGAGATGCATCAGGGCAACATGAGGGGAAAGAGTGTGGTGCTTCCATGTCCTCTAGGCACACCACTCTCCCCCAGTCTCCATGTGGTCACCAACCTGGAAGCTCTCTGATCCCTGTCCTTTTGGGTTCTCATGGAGGCTGCATTACACAGACATGGTCAAATCTGTGGTGATTGATTTAAGCTCCAGGCCGTCTCCCTTCCCCAAAACTTGGAAGGTGTGGAACTGTAAAATCCCAAGCCTCAAATCACAGGGTTGGTTCTCCTGGCGACCAGCCCCCATCCTTAGACGTGGTCCCAAAGTCACCTCATCAGCATACCAAGAGACACCTCTGCCACTCTCAACACTTGGGGAGTTCCAAGGATTCTGGGAACTCTGAGTCAGGAACCTGGGACTAAAGCCAAATATATATGAGAAATACACATTTGGTCATCTGAATGACCAGATACATGTATTTTTTTTCTTGTATATTGTAATATCAAAAGCTAATACAGTGACAGTTTCACAATGCATTCATGCTTGATTGTAAGAGTGTGGGAAGGAGTATAAGCTGTAACTATAGGTTGCTGTAGTGGAAGGGACTGCATTGCCAGACTAAAGAATTTTGGACTTTGCTGAAACAGTGTCTTGAAATAAAAGTTTGGCAGCCAGGGCAAGAAGAAACTAGCTTGAGTGTAGTTTATTTTTGTAATCTTTATTGTTTAATAATGGAGTAGTCTAGCTGCTGAAGGGATACAAGGAGATGAATCCTCTGTTTATAGTACCTTCACATCTGTTGCCCTTTTAAACTCTGAAATGGTGTAGCATGTATGAGTTTGTTCTCTTGAAGCTGGAATTCTACATAAAATCATACGGCAGTCAGTTTTCTAGTTGATTAAAGTTTTAAAAGTTAGGTGTTATGGATTAAATTATGTTCCCCAAAAAGTATGTTGAAATTGTAACCTTTGGTACCTGTGACTGTGACCTTATTTGGAAATAAGGTCTTTGCAGATGTAATTAACATAAGGTCATTAGGGTAGGCCCTGTTCCAGTGACTGGTGTCCTTATAAGAAGGAACTTTGGACATGGACACACACACACAGAGGAAGACAGCCATGCGGAGATGGAGGCAGAGACTGGTGTTCTCTTGCCACAAACCAAGGAACATTTAGAGGTACCAGAAGCTGGAGGAGTCAAGGAAGCATCCAGCCCCGCAGAGGCTTTGGTGGGAGCATGGCCCTGGCAACAGCTTGATTTCAGGCTTTAGCCTCCAGAAATGAGATAATGCTTTCCAGTTTTAAAGCACTCAGGTTTGTGGTGCTTTGTTATGGCAGCTCTAGGAAATTAGGTACCTAAGGATTTTGAGAAGTACTTTGTGATCTGGAGAGCTCTTTCTCTTAAGTTATCATATTTTGCAGATTATTAGAATGCTTTCAGTTGGGTAGACAAGAGGTTCCCAAACTTTGCTGTGCATTGTATTTACCTGAGAATCTTTAAAAAAATACTTGTATTTGGCTCCCACTTCCAGGAATTCTGGTGTAATTAGGGTGGGATGTGATGTGGGCATCAGGATTTTTTTTTTTTAAAGATTTTATTTATTTATTTCACAGAGGGAGAGAGATCACAAGGAGGCAGAGAGGCAGGCAGAGAGAGGGGGGGGGGAAGCAGGCTCCCTGCCGAGCAAGGAGCCCGATGCGGGCCTCGATCCCAGGACCCTGAGATCATGACCTGAGCCGAAAGCAGAGGCTTTAACCCACTGAGCCACCCAGGCGCCCGGACATCAGGATTTTTAAAAGCTCCCTGGGTGATTTAATGTGCAGCATTTTGAAGAACCTCTGGGTGAACCTTCTAGTTTAGATATTTCCCACCCCTCCCTACACATACAATTTTGTGTTCAGTTAGCTTTTATTAGCCCTTCAACTCCCCATCCCCTGCTATAAACTCATTTTTGCCTTGGTCTATTACGATTTTTTTTAAAAATTGCTGTATTTTATTCTTTGTTATTGCCAGCCTGGCTAGACATGTGATTATATTCATCTTCATGCATAAAAGATTATTTATAAAGTTGCTATAAGGTGTCCATTTGTATTAAAACCAAATTTTAGAAATTTCTAAGTCGTGCACATCTGCATTTGAAAGTTGAACTGTATTCGTATTACCTACGTTGCAAATAAATGAAAAATTACATCTACATTCAAATAGACTTGAAGTATACAAGTAGTATAATTATTCAAATCATTGTTGGCCGTTCTCCTACAAGATTGTATTGGGAATGATAAATCTAAGGACATGGAAACCTTTTTGATTTTCAGATCTCCCACTTTATATCACTTTTTTCACACAGTTCACAAAGTAAATGACATTCAGTATCTGTGGATGTATTCTGGATTAATAATTTCTTCATGGGAAGTTTTAAATTGTGAATATTTTTTGTTTTTTGTTTGGCTATGTGCTAGTCCTTATTTCTGTATTTCTGTAGTTTCTCTTTCCGTGATTTCAGTTACCTGCTTTCAACCGCGGTTGAGCAACCCCATGATCCTTCTTCTCAGTGTTGTCAGAAACTCTGTAGTAGCCTCACATCATGTCACAATGCCTATGACATTCGCATAACTTCATCTCATCGCATAGGTATTTGATCATCTCACATCATGGCTTAAAGAAGGGTGGTTACACTGCAATGAGATATTTGGAGAGAGAGAGACAGAGACCACACATACATAACTCCTAGTATAGCATATTATTGGTAAGCATGCCTTACTGTGACTAATTTATAAATTAGACTCTCTCATAAGTATGTATGCATAGGGGAAAACATAGTACCTATAGGGTTCTTATCTGCTGTTTCAGGCATCTGCTAGGGGTCTTAGAATGCATCCCCCTAGGATAAGGGGGAGGGACTTAAACAGCGCATTTTAGATCATCTGAACGACCAATATGTAATAAACTAAAATTATTTGTGTTTATTTTACTCCTGTGGTTTACATTAGACATCAAACACCTTGGAACTGATGAGTAAAATTTTTTTCTTTTTGAAGGCACTTGTTATATTACTCAAATTTGAGAAACTTAAAGAGATATATTTATGCCTTTGCTGTATATAAGTTCCTTGGAAAGCAGAACACTAAGCCATTATTTATTCATTAACATATTTTTATGTCAGATTGTTAAGCTTGTCATCTGCCTGGCTTGAAGTGATGAAATGTGTTTGTTGGTGGTGAGGGTTGAGGAATTCATGTAGAAAACCTAGAGTCCAAGCACTGTTTGAGGAGGGCAGTGGGCTCAGTTGGTTTTTGAGGGTAGGGGTCAGAGGTGGGGTTCAGGGGAAGGTGGAAGACATCAAGGCAGAGAGTTTCATTGGTAGAATGTGGTAAGTATGGATGTGCTGAGTAGGGGGAATCGTCCAACGGAAAGGGATGATAGGAGATTTTTAGGGAGAGCTGTTTTTTTTTTTTTTTTTAAAGATTTTATTTATTTATTTGACACAGAGAGAGAGAAATCACAAGTAGGCAGAGAGGCAGGCAGAGAGAGGGGAGGAAGCAGGCTCCCTGCCGAGCAGAGAGCCTGATGCGGGCCTCGATCCCAGGACCCTGAGATTGTGACCTGAGCCGAAGGCAGAGGCTTTAACCCACTGAGCCACCCAGGCGCCCGGGTGTTTTTATGTTTAAGCTGTTTTTATGCAGCATTTCTGCCTAGGCCTCAGTTTCTCTACCAGGCAAAAGGGTGACAATGGCATGTATTACAAGTACTTCAAAAAGAACTGAAGCCCTGTTATGCTTTGAATTTATTTTAATGTATTCACAGCAGTTACTGATAACAGTTAGGAGTCATAGTGTGTAGACTACTTAATTTGTCATGATTAAACACAGATGTGTTTCTACTCCCTAGATTTCCTCTGTTCCCTACATTTCCTATTTTTTCTTTTGTGTTCTCAGAATGCGGAGGAACAGGTGTAGAAATTGTACCAGGTATAACCTGGAAATCTGACCAAAAAGAATTTCACACTTGTTGCCCAGCTTGCCACCTCTCTTTATTTCTCGTGTTGCTAATAGAGTGAGTATATGATTGGAACAATTCTGTAGTGCCAGTGTTTTACATGTTTTGTTTCCATATGTATGGTATAGAGGAGGCTGCCATTACCTAGTCTTGAATCTATTCCTTTTGGGAAATAAAGGCTACAAAACAGAGACCAGCTTCGTTACAGAGGTGTAGTCTCAGAAAATGTGTCATTTTTATTCCTCCATATTTTATTTAGTAGAGTCCATATGTTTCAACAAAAGTAGATTTGCATGTGAGTGTTCATGGCTTCTTTAAGTACCTTTTTTGTTTACTAGGTGTGAATTTACTGGATACCTGTGTATATTCCAACATGAACATAACAGAAATCAAACAAGGTTTATATCATGCTACAATCTGAACAAATTCATGTCTTAATCTTTTCCCAAAAGGTTGCCAAAAAAGTTTAGCACTAATATTGTCAAGAAGGAATCAATTTTTGCACTAGCAGATACAATTCTTTATGTTCTTGTTCTTACTGACTCCAAAGAACTTTTATTTATGTGTGTCATAGCTGTCAGTGTTTGCTGCATCAGAAATTAAAACTATGAAATTTTATGTTACCAGTGCATTTTAACATAACAAACCCATCTATAGCATGTTAACACAAAGAATATATTTAATGGAAAATAAGTATTTTCCAAGAATTTCCAAAAAAATTTCATGAGAAGAATGACATTTATATTTTTGCAAATTTCTATTAATCTCTGGCTTACTAGAATATAGGTAGATTTTCACATATGCTTCAGAATTCACGTGTTGAGATACGTTGTTATAGTCAATCTAGGAAAAATAAAATCTGGCCTTACAAAGATGTGTAATTGGTACTTTTCCAAATCAAAATAAAATTTTATTTTTCAAATGAATTTGAGTATTTTCTTTGATACTACCAAGTCTCAAGTGGGTAGTTTAATGATTAGTTGCAGTGCAAGATCTAAAATTGTATCCATGGACTTTTTGTATTATTACATTAAAATCCACTGTTCTCTTTTGAACTTAGAATAGTTCATTTCCTCATGCGTAATTTTGTATTGATGTTTGGGAAAATATTTGTTCATTGTGTTGTGTAGACTTTCCATATGTTGATTACGCAGTAGAAACAGAGTTATTAACATCACCAATCTAATCAGACAAGTTTTTGAGTATTGGGGAGCTCTTAAGCTCATGGTGGCTGATAAATTTTCCAAATTCTAATTTTCTCCTAAAATCTTAGGTTTTATTCTTGCCAGCAAATACTGTTAGTTGTTTTCTTTAAAGTGACAGTTTCACTTTGTTTATTTGCAAGAAAATGTCTGCCAAATTCTCAGCCTGAAAAACCATACTTTGTCAGTTGTTCTTTGAAGTAAAAATGGTGTTCCACTAAAAAAGTAGCTAGTTCAGCTTGCTATTCAAATAATTACACCGAGCTTTTTTTTGAGACAACCATTGTTTTAGTATGCAGCAGAAGTGGTTTATTTGTACTTAATGTTTTGTTATATAGGATATTAAACAGATGTGTATTTGAGGGCTAATATTTTAATGAAACTTAAGCATATTTGCTGCTTTCAAGGAAATTCTTCAGTGAGGAGTTTTGTGGGTTTTGTTTTTGTTTTTTTTGAGAGTATGATAGTGAAAAATACAGTGACTGCTAAGATAGTAAGATGTAACTACATTGATTTGCATTAGGGTATGAGCAGTTTTACCCACTACTGCTTTGTAACATCAGGGTGTAAGTCAATTCTGTGAAAAAGGCAAGTAATGTCTTAGTACTATAAAAATCATTCTGACCTGTGGACCCCTTAAAAAGTCTTGGGAACCCTGAGGGTCTACATGCCTCACTTTGAAACTTTTTTTTTTTTTTAAGATTTTATTTATTTATTTGACAGAGAGAGACAGTGAGAGAGGGAACACAAGCAGGGGGAGTGGGAGAGGGAGAAGCAGGCTTCCTGCGGAGCAGGGATCCCAATGTGGGGCTTGATTCCAGGACCCTGGGATCATGACCTGAGCTGAAGGCAGACACTTAACGACTGAGCCACCCAGGTGCCCCCTCACTTTGAAACTTAATTTGTATACTAAATAAAAAGCCAATCAGACTTTGTTGTGGGCAGGATGAAGATAGCACATCTGATTTTTAGTTTTGAGTACTTTGAACAGCATTAGTATTGAAGTACATTTACAATGAAATGGAAAGAAATATTTTTTAATAAGATGGTACCTAAAAGTCTGTCTTTGCAGGTAGTCTGTAGCCTGACTGGGTCGAGTACTTACAAAGGATAGACACTGCAGGGCCTCAGTGTGGTTATGGAGTGATGCACTTGATTTGTTCCTATGTGGGCTTTTTTGTTTGTTGGTTTTTGGGGAAAAAAAAAATCTTACAGGACAGTACTGCTAACTGTTTTCTTTCGCCCTGTGAAATTGACCTCAGACACTTTTATGGTGGATTTCCCCCAGTTTTCAATAAAACTTCAAAGCCTATCTCAATTCATTTCTGTCATCAATTTCTACTCCCTTTTCCTTTTGCCTTTTGTCTTCCCAGGTTTGCTGGTAGCCAGCTTGTGGGGTGTGTGTGCGTGTGTATTGGTACAGGTGTGTACCAGCCTGTTATCTTGAGTATTAAACTTGGTTTCAGTTGTCTTCACTCGATTTGAACAAGGATTTATTGCCTATTAGGATGAATGTTGATCTCATCTTGTACTTTCCCCCTCCCCCATGGTTGGACATTTGATGTATACTAATCATATATTTTTGTTAACAGAACAATCTTCTGCACATTTTTTACTTTTGCTCTTCCAAATAATTTACCAGATATAGCCCGTCCATGGACACTTGTTTGGATTCACTTAGGACTTAGTAATCTTAGTTTTGTCTACTTAGTCTACCCCCCCATCTTTTAAGGACCAAAGAATAGCTAGTCCTTGTCTGATAAACTATTTCATAAATACTTTTATAAGTAGTATTTATTTATGATTCTGAATTCATTATACCTAGTACCTTCTTCTCTTTGTTTGCCTATAATATCTCAGTTTTAAGCAAAGTTTGCATTCATTCATGTGATTGTCCTTTTAAACTTTAGCTGTGTTCCAGTCTTTCATGTTCTCTTTGCATGTCTGTTCCAAAGCTAGAATAGTAAGTCATTTTGTTTTAATCGAGAAAATTTTATTACCTTTCTTATACTGGTTCCCATTCAAACAAACTCAGATCTTTTTTTGCTAGTGGGAAGGGATGAGCTTCTTGATTTTCATTTCCATAACTGACTTTTCTTTCCCAGACTGACAGTGGTTTGCCTTAAGTCCTATGACCGATTATTGCTCAATAATTGAAAAAGATGTAAATTGAAAAAGATGTACCAAAAATAAGGCCTGTCAGGGCGCCTGGCTAAATCAGTCGATAGAGTGTGTGACTCTTGATCTTAGGTATGTGAGTTCAAGCCCCCATGGTGGGTGTAGAGATTACTTAAAAATAAAATAAAAAAATATATTTCTCCTATCTTCTGTTACTTTAGTGTTTTAATTTCTTGTCCTCTTCATTCCTGTGTTGGTATACCTTGGCTATAATTTATTTAATCATTCAGCACATGTTTATTGAGTCCATCTTGGAGTCATGTAATTTTATATTTTAAAGGGATGTTAGAAGAGATCAGTGTAAACTTCTCTTTTATGTGTGTGGTAAATTGAAGTCCATACCGTTGGACTGTGGGGCAGTTCATCAGAGGCCTTTTGGGTATAAAAAGAAATGGGCCCGTAATTTTAAAGTCTGTTTAACTTAAATCAGGGTTGATTCATCACATAATAGATGCTTTTTTACTGTTCTCTGTCTAGAGAGCTTTGCCTAGACTTAATATTGCTTAATTGGGATTCAAAATTAGTGTTCCCTGTTGTCAAATCAATGGCAAATGTTCTGTTAAAAAGAATGCTCTGTAAAAACCATTCTGTGTTTTGTAAAAACCACAAGATGTTGTGGGTTGTACAAAAATAGGTGATGGGTTGGATTTGACACACAAGCCATAGTTTTTAGACCCCTGGTGTAGATCACAGTTGAAATAAATGATTGACGTTAGAAATCTCAATTACTAATGAATAATTGGTTTGGTATACCATTTGCCTAAGTCGTTATATATGTCAGTGTTATAAAAGATTGTTGATTCTAATAAGCGTCTTACATAATGTTTAAGTGTTTTTTAATGAATTTGTTTTCTCTTTCCCAAATTCTTTAGATGTCCATCTGAGATCTGACAGTCTTTAAAAATTTGTTAAAAATGCTTTATTAAATATTACTGGGTGATCTGGTAACTCTCTTGGCCTGTAGGATTCATGTATAATACCCTGTGTACTTGAACTGACTCTAATCATTGAAGTTTAGAAGTGAAAGAGACCATCTAATGTTTCCTCATTTTATAGACGGGGAAACAGAGGCCCAGAAGATTCAAATCTTTTATCTAAAATTATACAGGCTATCTAAGATCTTATTTCTTTGTCATGTTATCTTTAATTTATATCTGAGAGCTCTAGATTTCGATGAAACTGAGAAAGAAAAAAAGGTATTTAGGAGTTTATCCCTTCTAAGTTATTATCACCGTACTTTAATTTCTTAAGACTGATGAGCTTTGGAACTTCAGTGACTATTAATCTGATAAGAAAACGAAGCAACAAGAACCAAAAGAAAAAATGTTCACAGCACAAAAATTGCCTGTAACTATTAAAAGAAGAAATTAACCTTTACACTCTTAGAAAAATTACTGGAAGATGCTTATGTGTCAAAATTAGGTAGAATGCCATTGCCTGCTCATTTCCCTTCACAAACTATCTTGTTCACCTTTTTAAAAAATGTAAGCTACAATTGTTTCTCTTGAGGATGCTATAGATTTTTTTACTGGCACTTTATATTCACATTTTTAAAAGTACCCCCCCCCAAAAAAAACCTTACATAAATCGAATGAAATACAGAGCTCATTTTAAAAGGTTATTTTCTCCTTTTTGATGGGAATGCAAATTGGTGCAGCTACTGTGGAAAATAGTGTAAAGGTTCTTCAAACAAATAAAAAATAGAAATATCCTATGATCCAGTAATTCCAGTATGTGTTTTGCTCAAGGCAAACAAAAACACTAATTTGAAAAGATATATGCATCCCTATGTTATTGTTGCATTATTTACAATAGGCAAGATATGGAAGCAGCCCAAGTGTCCATTGACAGATGAATGGATAAAAAGAAGTGGTAGACTATTAGTCAGCCATAAAAAAATGAGACCTTGCTATTTGCAACCACATGGGTGGACCTAGAGGATATGGTGTTAAGTGAGATAGGTCAGAGAAAGACAACATCTGATTCCATTCATATGTAGTTTAAGAACATAACAAACGAGCAAACAAAAAAAGATTTTTTTAAAAAAAGATTTATTTATTTTAAAGAAAGAGTGCCAAGCGAACAGGGGTAGGGGTAGGGAATCTCAAACAGACTCCCGCTGAGTGGGAGCCCCTCATGGGGCTTGATCTCATGACCCTGAAACCATGACCTGAGAGGAAATCAGGAGTAGGATGCTTAACTGACTGAGCCACCCAGGTGCCCCAAGCAACAGATTTTTAAATACAGAGAACAAACTGATGGTTATCAGATGGGAAGTGGGTTGNGCCACCCAGGTGCCCCAAGCAACAGATTTTTAAATACAGAGAACAAACTGATGGTTATCAGACGGGAAGTGGGTTGGGGGGGGGTAAAATAGGTGAAGGGGATTAAGAGTACAATTGTGGTGATGAGCACTGAGTAATGTTCAGGATTCTCGAATTATATTGTATACCTGAAACTAATATAACACTGTATGTTCATTATACTTAAGTTTTTAAAAGGGTATTTTCTCCTTTTTAAGAGTGTGAATAAAAATTATGAGATTGGGTCTTTAAAAATATAGTTTAAACTTAACATTTATCCTAATGTGAATAGTGGTAGAATTTTTGTTTGTTCTATGGAAACATACTTATTTGCCTTTCTTTGGACTTAATACCACAGGAAGCTTTAAAAAGATATCCTTAAAGTGTTTGACAATTAAACCATAGTTGTAGTTCAGGGTAAATACATAAACGTATATATGCTGTTGTTTGCCGTTGATGCTTTAAGAAATCAGCCACATAATTTGATTTTGTCGTACTGGGTTTCGTTTTTGTTTTAGTTTGATTAGTATTATATTAAAATAAGCTGAAGTGTTTCATTTAGAGCTTTGTGTTTTTTCTTGAGATTATCTGTTTCTAAATCCTAATGTTGCACTTTATAGTTTACAAAAGTAATTTGGTAAACATGATTTCATTTAGTTTAATGAAATTTTGTGAAACCTTACAAGATTTAGCAAGGCAAAGGCTGAGAATGTATTTTATACATATTTTAAGCTATATTACCAATGACTTTCAAAGCTAAATCTTAAGATACTTTCCTTCATTCTGCCGTATTTTATACATGTAACAGTGTTATTGCCTAACATTTGTAGGACTATAATTATTTTTAATGAGACAGGAAATTAAGGGTAATGCATTTTTCAGTGCTGTTCCTGAGAGTGTTTCATGGTGGAAAAGAGGGGACAGTTCAAGGAGAAGGGGCATTGTGGGGCAGATGATTATAAAATGTTAATGTAGCCTGTTAATCTCATTGTCTTTGAACAGGATGGGTTCCTGAAAATAGAGGCAAATCTTCAAAAAAGGCAGATCCTAGCAACTGTGAATTTAACATCAGTGATTTTAAAGGCTATGGATGAACGATCAGAGTTTTTAAGAATTGGTGATGATGGATATATATCTGTTTGCTATGTCTGCCTTAACAAAATCCACAGACTGGGTGACTTAAACAACAGGCATTTATTTTCTCATAGTTCTGGATGTTGGAAGTGGAAGATCAAGGTGTCAGCAGGATAAATTACTTTATAAGGCCTCTCTCTTTGGCTTGCAGATAGCTACCTTCTCTCTATGACCTCACGTGATCTTTCCTCTGTGTACATGCATTCCTGGTGTCTCTCCCTCCCCAAATAAGGACACCTGTCATACTGGGTTAGGGTCCACCCTAATGACCTCATGTTACCTCTTTCAAGACCCTATCACTAGATAAAGTCGCATTCTGAGGTACTAGAGGGGTTAGGTCTTCAACATAAGAATTCTACGGAGAGTTCAGCTCATAAGATGGTACGTAGTAAAGCACCATGACTTTGCTAATGAGTAAAGTGATTTAATTTCTCTCCTCTGTCTCATTTCCTCCCCCCCCCACACTTTGTTTTTTTGTTTTTGTTTCTTAGTTATGATAATGTATTTTTGCAGTGTGTTTTGGCTTTAGCAAGACAATTTGACAAGAGTTTCCTCAGATAACTCAGTGGGTTATACGGCAGGAAGATTTTACTTGGCTGAAATAAACTATTTATCTACTTTGCTCCATAGCAGATTGAGAACTCACATCCAACAAAGTAATTTTGATACATGATTCTGTGTGAGTTTAGAAAGTGTTATTTAGCAGGGTATTGTCATCATCTGGGACTGCAGTGGCTGACTGGTAGTCTGTTTAAGCTGAGTGCTGACAGCCTACACTATACACGGGGCTTTGGCAATATATGTCACGTCTTGGAATTAGCACATGTGTAGGACCTTCTAGGGCTGAGACTTTTCATTCTTCATAGTCATGAAATTAGTTTACATTATATATTCCATCCTATTTTCCATGTGTGTTTTTTTCTGTACTGAGGAAGTTTTAGTATTTTAATAACATTTCTAAATACATACGCCTATATATAGAAATGCTGTTCTCATATGACATTAAAATGAGGAAGTTTATACTGAAGAGGAAATTAAATAATGTGTAGAATGCTTCGTCGTATACATAGCATGTCGGAATTTCTCATTAATTGCAAATATTCACCTTCATTTTCCTTAACACTCAAATGAGAAGCAGTGTGCATGCACATAGGAGCAGAGGTGACTTTGTACACTTCAGACATTTGAATTAAAAGGAAAATGTTCTTCCAGCACTGTGCCTATTACAGAAACCTGTAAGCCACTTGCATTTTACATCCTTTGCTTACCTATTCCCTCAGCCTTAAGGTTTATGCTTTCATAATTTTCTGTATTTTTTCTTACCCAAGTTAGTATTAATTGTTTTCTTCACAGTAACCTATGAAGTCAGCAGGTCTGGCCCTGGTCTACTTCATTTAGCTTTGTTTAGCCACATCTCCAGCACCTGTCATAGTGCCTGGTGCATTGAAAGTGTTCAACTCAAGTTTTGACTGAGTAGTGGTTTAGTGCATTTTTCCCCTCTTAGGTTTTGTTAATTCCATGACCATTGTAGTGTTTACTTTTCACTTGTCACTGCCCCACTGCCACAACTGTATCTCATCTGCATTTGTTTGGATTGTCTTATCACCCTAAATAATAGAAGTAACTTAGGAAAAATCCATGCCTGTAGGGGAACAGAATCAGAGGTACCACTTTCCATAGGACATGAGCTGTAATATTTTAACTACTCCAGAGCATTTCTGCTGGAATGTCCTCTATTTTATCTCTAGTTAACACATATAAAATGTGACTCTCCAGCGGCCCATGCTCTCTAGGCACCCCATTTTTATGGTCGAAACAATTTGAAAAAATGTGACTCCCCCCCTTGTTTCCCTAAATATAATCTATCACTAGTTTTAGTCATTTTCTTGTTTTAAAACATCTCTTGGATAATGCCCCCTATTTCTCTGCCTTTTTTTGGTTGCAACTGAGAAGTTTCAAATTGGGTTAAACAATAAAATTAAATTTTGACTTCTTTCACTGAATTAGTGGTAAATTAGTTTCCGATAGTGCTTAATCCAGTTGCTTAATAGATAACTTGACGTCATTAATAACATAGTTTCTCTTGTCTCTCTTCCCTGGTTTCCCTTCTTTTTCTCTCTCCTCTGTGCTCTAACCTCAAGTGCTGTACACGGTGTCCTTGTTATCTGTCCCTCCTCTCTGAAAGGAGGAGGTTGTCTTACCTTAGAAACCAGTGAATGTCTTCTAGCATTTCACTTATCAGGAGTGATTGAGGTGGGGCAGAGGGAGGTGTCGTGTATATGTGGGGGTGGGGTGTCAGCCCTAAGCTGAAGATATAAAATATGCTGGTGACCTAAGCAACTAAGTAAGTGCCTTCCTTTGGACCAGGAGGTCCATTTCGTTTAAACCACAGGGCTGGGAATGGAGCAGTCCTCCAGATGGAAAGCAGGAATAGTGGTGTCTTTTGTCAGACTGTGGCAGTGGAGGCTACAAGAGGCAAGCCACATTCTCTGTCTTGCTGATTATAGTCACTCACCAGTTCTCAGCTGCTGAGTCACAGAGAAGCCTAAGGTATCCTTCCTTCTAGATGATCTCCCCGCACCATACCATCCCCAACATAATAATTACCTTGAGCACCTGTGGGTCATTCATATTTATTTATTTATTTATTTATTTTATTTTATTTTATTTTATTTTTTCAAGATTTTATTTATTTATTTGACAGAGAGAGATTACAAGTAGGCAGAGAGGAGGAAGCAGGCTCCCTGCCGAGCAGAGAGCCGGACGCGGGCCTCGATCCCAGGACCCTGAGATCACGACCCGAGCCGAAGGCAGAGGCTTTAACCCACTGAGCCACCCAGGCGCCCCATATTTATTTTTAAAAGTAACCCAGAATGTCCAAGGCGGCATTGACATTTACTTGCCAATATTAAAACAGTTCTTTGAAAAAAAAAATCTGTATTTTATTTGAGAGAGAGAGCGTGTGCATGTGCGTGTTTGAGTTGGAGGAGGGACATCTCAAAGCACACTCCCTGCTGAACATGGAGCCCATTGTGGGTCTCTGTCTCACGGCCCATGAGATCATGACCTGAGCTGAAACCAGGAGTCAGACGCTTAACAGACTGAGCTTCTCGGATGTCCCAAAACAATTCTTATTTTTAACATCAAAGTTCTTTTAGTAGCTTTTAATATTGTTGCTCTTTTTTCATCTTTTGAATAAACAACTGTGGCAGATATTTGTAGATGTATTTACAGATATATTTTCTGTTTCGTCACAATTTTGGTGATGTTTAACATTTTTAAATCTTTATTCATGTTATGGCCAGGATGTTTTAATTTTTATTGTTTGTGAAATTGAACGTTTTCCTAATATTTCAGCTAAAGGGGCCATAAGTTGGTTTGCTGTCTTGAGTGGACCCAATCTGTCGGTATTCAGTAAGAATCAGAATAGCCATGGGAGGAGGGTAAGAGGGACAGACAAAATGGGCGAAGGAGAGTGGTAGGTCTAGGCTTCTTCCAGTTACGGAATTAAAAAGTCACATGGTTAAAAGGTACAACATAAAGAGTATAGCCAGCAGTATTGTAATAGCTTTGTATGGTGACAGATAGTAGCCATACTTGTGTTGAGCATAGTGTATTGTACACCATGCTACACACCTGAAACTAACATAACATTATATGTCAGCAACACTTCAATTGAAAAAAAAGAAAAAAGAAAAACCATTTACTTATTCTCTTTGGTCTAGTTATTTACTTATAGAGACTTTTCCTGATTCTGAGAACTTTCATTAATGCACACCTACCAAAAAGAAATGAAAGAAAAACAAATTTAAACTTAAATATCCTGGGCACCTGGGTGGCTCAGTGGTTAAGCAACTGCCTTTGGCTGGGGTCATGATCCCAGGGTCCTGGGATCGAGTGCCACATTGGGCTCCCTGCTCAGCTGGGAGCCTGCTTCTCCCTCTTCCACTCTCCCTGCTTGTGCTCTTTCTCTCTGTAAAATAAATAAATAAAATATTTAAAAAAAAAAAAGCTTAAATATCCCGATTGGCAGTCTTAGAGGAATGAAGGTTTAGGACCATCCAAATAGTTGAGCAACTCAAAAATTAAACTAATATGTCTGTTATAATATGCCACCACTATACATTGTGTAAGATAAAGTAATTTCAATTAAATGTTTGATTTTGGAACATGCAGAGGGTTTCCAGATCTCCTTGATAGTGTGTTGTATGCAGGGCATTTAAGAAAATCTTTCTGGTTTTATTTCTATCCATAACTTTCCCTGTTTTTTCATTCTTTTAAATTTAAAGTGATGTGATAATAGGTTTATAGTTGGGTGCTGGCTTACTCCAGGAATGGACTCAGAAAAGAAGATATATCTTTGTCCTGGGAGATGATTAAATTTGTGAGGCAGTTTTTGTTCAGTATGTGTATGCTGAACTCAGTTTTGTGATGCTGAAAGTGCTGTACATACTCAGTTGAATGAATCCTAGCCAAATTGTCTCAGCAGTCCTGTTTGTTGTAATAGTTGTTAAATTATTGTCTATAATGTCTGGAAGTAAAGTATTTCATACTGAACATTGAAAATATTAAGCGTACTTTTAATATAAACACTTGGCTAAATATTAGTTAAGACTAATTTTTATACTTACTTTTGACTAATACAGCTGCGGATCTCAATTAAGTAACTGCCTGTAACTGATAGGAGTTTTGGATAAAAGCTCTTAATGAGTTTATAGGCTCTTCTGAGAGTTAGGATGGAAAACTACAAAGGCATTTACTTTTTTTCCTTTTTTAGAACTCAGTCGTTTACTATTTAAGGATAAATAATATGATGAGGCAGAATATACAAAAAATTGCTTTGAGTCTGGGGGCATGTGGGTGGCTCAGTCAGTTAAGCATTGGACTCTTGGTTTGCCTCAGGTCATGAACTCAGCGTTGTGAGATCAAGCTCCACGTCAGGCTCTGTGCTGGGCGCAGAGCCTCCTTAAGATTTATTTCTCTCCCTCTGCTCCACCCCGCTCACCCCCCCCCCAAATTGTTTGTGACTTTAGAAAGTATTATTTATTTTGAATGTCTTGTTCATTTAATAGCTCATCAGCTCCTTGAGGGCAGGACTTATTTTACCTCTGCAGGCCTGACACCAGATGGTATAGGATAGAGATTCGATGAATGTCTCCCTGCTGTTTTGTGATCTTGTTTAAAAATAATTGTACACAATGGAGATGGAGTTGTAAGACTTCTTGTATACCCTCTGAAAATGAGTGATATCCAGTATCTGAATGTCTGGTCTTTACCTGGGACAGATGAAGAGTACATCACATTATAGAGGACCCACCTTAGCTGTGTAAGCAAACAGACCAAAATGGAGCAGTTGTACAAAGCCATCGCAAATCCAGCAAGGAGATAGTCTGATTGCATTCTTTGGCACACAGCCTTTCAGGTGCTTTAAATAAAGTGAAGACTGACGTTTTTAGGCAAGCACTGTCTTAATGTTTCTTTTTGTTGTCCAAAGTCCTGTTCTTTTCAGTTGTCTTTTTGAAATTATAATTTTAAAAAGGTCAGTTTCATACCAAACCATACTCTATAATTAAATGTCTTGAAAATGGATAAATTCAAGTCTTTGTAGACTCTATGTAGTTTTATTGCAATTGGGACCAAAACCTCTAGTACAGATTGCATTAAATTTACAAATTGTTTTGTTTTTTTTGATGATACCTTTGTATATTTCTCTTCACTAACTGAACTCTGCAAAGCTTGGGCCAATCTTATTTTATCTGTTTATTCCTACTCTCAGCATAGATTTTTTTCTGCCCTAGCAACACATGTGGGAACAATAACATTCTTTCTAGGAATGTAAGAGCTAGCTGAAGTAGGACTACAGGTGGAATAATACTTTTAAATTTGAACAGTTTACCCCTTTCCCTTAAAAAAAATGTTATTCTTGATTCCATAAATTGTTATACTATAGCACAGTGATCAATGGAATAAAAAAAACAAGTAACAATTTGAACAGATAAGAACTTTTCTGCTCTACTTGTTGGGCATTTTTTGGTGATGATTTTTTAAAACATACCAGCAATATGTATTTATTATAAGAATGTTTATAGACAATAACATATCATTTTGGTTTGTATTTTTCTTTGCCCTGCAATATATTAGGTAATGCTGCAGCATCCACTGATCACCACTTTAAGTTGAGACATTGATGATCTTAGCTTATCAGAACCAAGCTTTGTTGAAAATCTGTGCATCTTGGGTACTTCTGAGCCGGTGTTTGAATGTTGAGCTGAACGATATATTAGAGGAAAAAAATACTTACTCTGTTTTCTTTGTCAGTCTATTTCATTTGGATTCCACCTAGCACATCTCATTTTGGGAAATCCTGTTAATGAAATAATGATGAATTGTTCCCCTTACGAACAGATATCCATGATTGGTCAAATTATGATTTAATTTCTTATAATTCTGTGGTGATGTGGGATTGGGTTTGTTTTGTTTGTTTTGTTTTGTTTTGTTTTGAGGGAGAGTGCATGCACATGTGAGAGTGGGAGCGGCAGTGCAGAGGGGGAGAGAATCAGAATCCCAAGCAGGCTCCATGCCCAGTGTGGAACCCAGCATGTAAGGCTCAGTCTCACAACCCTGAGATCATGACCTGAGCCAAAATCAAGAGTCAGTGCTTAGCCGACTGAGCCACCCTAGTTGTTTTGTTTTTTTAATATCATTCAGTACAACAGGCTTTTAAAATTGACTCTTTGATATCTACTCTGTGTGCCAGATACATTGCTACACATTACTGTGGGTCAGGATAAAACTGAAAAAGATACCTTCCAGAGCATGAGTCACCTAATGTACCATAGTAGCCTAGACAAGATCCCCTGAGCCAAAGTCATCAGAGGAGTATTTACCTTTGTCATTCCGAACATTCAGGTTATTAATTGTACTCCCTAATTTTGTGGGAGGGTACCTTTTCCTTTCTATGAAGATAATTGTTACTCTTTGGCAGTTTCTCTTCTGTGGAAGTACTGCGAATCCAGATTTCCTCAGAGAACCTTTGATTCCTTCTTTCTCCTCATTCCTTTGTCCAGCGGGTCACACTTTGGAACCCCTATACTTCTCCCTGGCTTCAGTGCCACAGCCCAGGTTTCGTTCATCCATTAGGTCCCTGCAACATCCTGCTACCTCAAAAGCTGAGGTAACTTTAATACAGTCCATCTTCCTTCCATTCTCTTCTACATGTCAGAGCCAGGATGATCTTTATAGTGTCAGTCTGGTCATTCTGCCACCCGCTTAAAACCTGTCAGTGTATTTTCTCTAAGTGATGCTGTCAAGGCCTGGCAGAACAGGGTTTTTGTTTGTGTTTTGAGCCTTACTTCCATGTTTTGTTTCTCTTTCTTCATCCAGCCTTTCCACTAACTGTTACTGCTCACTGGATTCCTTCCGTTCCCTGCCTTCCTCCCACAAGCATTTATGTTCTCCCTCTCCTCATCCATCCTTCCGGGTCTAAACACCAGTGATACTTTCTTCAAGATGGATTCCCTGGCTTCTAAATTCGGTTAGGATTTCCTCTGTGTGTGTCATTGGAAAATTGTTATTACTTCCTTGTTTGTCTTTGTTCTTTTCTGCTTAGTCACCACTTTTCCCACAACTTAGGGCAGGAGCAGTTTCCCTCACACAGTAGCCTACTCAGGTGTTTGTTAATTTATGACTTCTAAATATCCCGTGAAATCTGCATCATAAAGAGACCGATGATGTAGCAGGACAGTCAGCACAGGCACATAATGTTAGATAGCCCTTTATTGTATAGATGTCCGTCTGTCCTTTTAAAGTGCGGGACCAAGAAAGTCACAGTCTATGGGTCAGATCTGGCCCACTAGCCTTTTATAAGGACCACAAGCCAAGAAAGGTGTTTTTGTTGTTTTTTAAGTGCTTGAAAAGAGTCCAAAGAAAGATATTTTATGAACCAACTTTATTATTTTTTTTAAAGCTTTTATTTATTTATTTGACAGAGAGAGACACAGCAAGAGAGGGAACACAAGCAGGGGGAGTGGGAGAAGCAGGCTTCCCAGTGAGTAGGGAGCCCGATGCGGGGCTTGATCCCAGGACCCTGGGATCATGACCTGAGCCAGAGGCAGATGCTTAACGACTGAGCCACCCAGGCGCCCCATGATCCAACTTTATCATATGAAATCCAAATTTCAGCATCCATAAATAAAATTTGATTGGAACATGGCTAGACTCATTTGTCTACATCTTGTTTGTTGCTGCTTTTGTGCTATAACCATAGAGTTGAGTGGTTTTAACCGAAACTGTGTATGGGTGGCAAAGTGTAACATATTTACTGACTTTGTACAAGAGATGGTTGCTGACTTCTTTTTTAAATAATTTCTGTGACATGAGAACAGATAAGTATAATGAGGACATATTTAAGTTAGGTCTCCGTTTCTTTTTTTCCCTCCCTCTGAAGTCAAGATTTAAGTATGTCCATTAAGAGAGTATCATTTGAGTTTTGAAAACTGTATTCCCACCTCTCCGCTTTACGTGTAGCTAGATCTTTTTGAAACTTGGACATTGTAGATTAGATGTTGAGAAAACGGAGACTTAAAATCCTCTCAAATTATGTAGACAAAACCAATGTAGATGGCTCATCCCTTACTCAGTGGTCCAAAATCATTCTTTTCCTAAATATATAATATTCTGATTCCTAAAATGTGCTGGGGGTTTTTTTTTTTTTCTTTTCTTTTTTTTTTTTTTGCAGTTAAGGTGAAAGAGGAAACAACTTTTTATGCTATTTGATATAGTCATATAAAATACAGTCATATGAAATACTAAAGCCCTTCTATAAATTTTGAATCCCTTTTGCAAATATGTTTTCTTGCAGAAAAATAGACCAGCCATGTTTTGGTTTTATAATCTATTACTAACTACTGGAATAACTTTATTTGTTAGGGTTTATTATTAGGCAATATAGAACCTTCATTTTACATCATTTAATAAAATCAAATGGTTTTTACAACATTGTTTACGTTTTGTTTAAAAATATTTTATTGAGAAAATACTTAATTAACTTTGTTTTATTTTTAGGGTTATATCCTGTGTTGTGACCTCATGGTTTAAGTGGGAATAAAGATGAGTATAAGCAGTGATGAGGTCAACTTCTTGGTATATAGATACTTGCAAGAGTCAGGTGAGTACTTTCATAAAGTAAATAGGCCTCAAATTATTTTAATATTCTCAAAATAACCTCTTATGCATTTGAAATTTGTATCAGTCCAAACTGTTGAGCTTTGTATGTTTTCCTAATGTCTGGACTGCCATTTTAAAGCTATGTGTTATTGCATGGTTTAACTCTCTGACTCTTTCAAATATGTTGGAATCATCTCAGGCAAATATTTGTTAACAAATGGTTTGGCTTTCAGTGTTCAGAGACCATTTTTATAAGTTGTTATGACATGAGATTGCACACGGTCAGTAGGAACATACAAACTTTCAGATAGCACCAATTTGATAATGTATGTTCAGAATCCTCACCTAAATGTTACCAATCCTCATTGCAGTTAGCATTTCAATAACTAAATTAACCATATTTTTTCAGAATGTTTCCATAATCATTATCCCTGTCAACTTAGTTTATCCTTGACCTGAATTCTTAATAATGTATTTATTGGTGGGTGATCAATACATTAAATCACTGGAGGTCATTTGTAATAAATATTAAGTAAATCAGTGTTCATTTTTAAACAGAATAAGAGGCATCTTAAAACAGAAGGAAAACTACAGGGAAAATGTGGCATGGATTAAGCAAGAAAATGTAAAAATAGAAGAGGGAAAGCTTGAGGTGGACAGGACACAGGACCTGGGAAAGATTGACAGCACTGGCACGTGCAGATTGTTAGCATGACATGGAACCATTTGGTAGTTGAAAATAAGCTGGAGAGATTGAATTTTAGAAATCATAAAAGTTGGGACGATGTAGTAGTAAGGTGAGGCATAGTTTGTGTGTGAAAGGGTAACTGTTGTTGGTGCATGTGAGGGAGGACGGAAGGCCGGAAGTAGGAATGAGCCCTCAGTTTTGATTTTGAAACAATAGTTATTCTGATAGGACTTAGTCATTGTCCTTTCCTATGCAGGGAGTGCAAACATGGCCTGAGATCTTAGACTCCCCCCCACCCCCTTACTCGCTGAGCTGTTGCCAGCTGCACTCCATTTCTGAGCTTTGCTCTCCCCTGGGGGTTCCTAGTCCCAGGCACCATCCCTGCTTCTCTCTGGCCTGAAACAGCTGAGAAAATGATGGCTAATGAGGGCAGAAAGGGAGAAAGAGAAGAGACTAAAAGTAACCAACTAAGGCAGAATAATTTGTTCTGAAGCTTTGAAATGAATACATCATTTTTCCCCCTTTTTCAACTGGTCAAGTGGTATTGCAGGCAGATCCTAAGACGATACCATTGAATATTTTGAGCAAGATTAAAATGATTAATGAAGTAGAAAAGTAGTGACCTGACCTAGTGATTATTACCATGTATAAGACTGATGCACATGCCTTAATATTCTTACTTGGTAACTTTGGCCAAAATTGAAAGAATTGCTGGGTCAGAACGAACTCCTGCTTTTTCTGCCTTTGAGTCTGACCACCATTTGAGCCAGAGCTCTGAGACCTCAGACACTAAAGTAGAAAACGTTGTGAAGGGCCAGTAGATGAGAAATGTATGTAATAGCTTGTATGGCTGTATTGTAAAGGCAACTGCTTAGGTTGAATCATAAGAAACTGTTGGTTCTGGAAACAGTTGGAATAACACAGCAGCAGCATCCTATAGTACAGCCTGTGCTGAGATTAAATGAGAGGTGAAGGTGAAGTTAGAGATATTAATGAATGCTCAGATTTTGTTAGCAAACAGAAGCCCACAAATTGGTGTGTGATGTTGCTACCAAATAAATAAATAAATAAATAAATAAATAAATAAATAAATAAATAAATAAATAAAATAGAGCAAGTAAAAAAGGCAGTAAAATAATACTCTGGATTAATTTCTGTAAGGGTATCCAGTGGTTAAATATTATCAGAAGTGTTCTTGAAGTTACTAATGTTCTCAGAGAAAATCCTTTGAAATTCCATGTTTTAAGGTATTCTGTGTTGCAGTAAAAATAAAGCAAGATTTATATTTTTAAAAACAGCTTTGTGTGGTAGACTCCTGATTATCATAGTAAGTCCTTTATATTTTTTTACTGTGTTCTTAGTTGTGCTTTGTGTATTTAGAAAGGTTTATGTTTTAGTGTACCCATAATGAAGTACTATGTTAAGCCACATCTCTGAAAATGTGAACATCAGTCCCTTTATTAAATTTGTAATTTCCTATTTACATTATGATTTATAGGGGAAAATCAGGTTCAACTAATGACATTTGACTTATGGCAGTTTTTTTAGGAATGCAACTTGCCATAAATTTAAGAACCGCCTATACCAGAGTTGTCAAGTTTGATCCTCTGACCACCTGCATCAGAATTGCTTAGAAAACAACGAGTGGGGTCTAGGAATCCGCATTTTACAAATGCCCCCAGGTGATTCTTAGGCGTAATAAAGTTTGAAAGCCGTTGGTCCATATTAGTTGTAGGACAGTTAGAACTTGACAAGAAAGTTGACTACAGGTATGTAGCATGTTCACAGTATCCTGAAAGAAAAATTGTATTTAGTAGCTATTCGAGATAAAGTAGAAAGCATGAAGTGTAGGTATTGAGATTTGGAGTAGGAGAATATTTCCTACTAAACATTAGGGACATCCTCCTAAACTAAAAGGAGTGTATTTGTATTTATAGGCAGGGTTTTGTAGGAATGATGAGGCATGTTCATATCATAAAGGATACCATGAGACATTCATTTGAAGTTACTTCCAGAAGTAGAAGATGGGAAAAAGTTTAGGAAATTGATCTGTCAGCTCAGACCAGGTTTCAGATAGAGCTCAGAATCTAGCCATCTCAACACTTGGTGATTTATTCCTTCTTGCTTCTGATCTCTAATTATGCATAAAAATGGCCATTTTTGCAAGTAATTTAATTTCAGAATCCAGTAATTCCTTTTCTGGGTGTATTTTGGAGTACTGAATTGGATTAGGAGATAGGTAGGAAGAAAAGAAGTAATCATGACAAAGAAAATACCTGTGAAAACACCTTCACAAGACTGGTTTTTAAAGACTACCACTAAGGAAAGTAAATTTTTTTCTTGCTTTTCTCATTATCTAAAAGCTCTCAGGCAGAAAGTCCAAAAAAACACCTTATGAGAGTTTGTTCTCTTTTGATAAGTATATAATTCAGAAATAATGTTTTCCAGCAAGAACTTCTAATATTTGTTTTCTGTAAACACTGTTTAATGTTGACTGGACTATGGTATCTGTCTCCAAAGAGAATAAAATCCCTTAAATTGTTTTAAATACTTTATACTATGTGATGACCATCCTATTATGACTATTATCAGCACTAGAAGATACTATCTATTGAAAGTTCATCTCCTCTCCCCAAATTATATAACTCTCAATTTTTTTCTTCATCCATAAAACTTGTTGCTTGTTGAAAAGGGATTACATTGTGATATTCATCCTCAAATACTTTACAGGCTTCTGTTTAAAATAAATCATCCTCCCCTACTCATCAAAACTAATTAAAAGGAAAGTATATTTGTTGTACAATGTCTTTATTAAGTGTTGTAACTTTTTATTTTTCTCAGTTCTGTCTCTAGAAAGTTACTTTGGTCATTACCATTTTGTACTTCAGTGAAATAGATGTAGGCTTTCATAGGCAACGAAAATTTTCTAGGAAAGAAAATTTTTTTCTCCTTTGAGATGACTTGAAAATTGAGTGTATTTGACAGTGTATTACCGTAAGTAATGATTGACTTGATTATTCAGTATGCTCCATTCAATTAGCGTTAGCGCAAGGGCATTAATAACTTGATTGCCCTAATAACTCACATCTAGCAACCATATGCAGAATAAACACTAAGGGGTTACAGCTGAGTTGTATGAAACAGACCTTGATACAGTGTTTTTAAAAGAGGTAAGGTGGTTTGGACCTTTTAAATCCTTCCCCACTTTTACATCACCTTTGAGTCTCCTCTAGTTACTGTGTATTTTTTCCTAGAGAAATTGTACTGGCAATTATTCCTGAACTTGTGCCACCTTGTTTCTTGTTGCTTTGTGTAAGATGTAATTTTATTTCACTTTAAATTGTGTATTTGGTTTGGGGGAGAATTCTTCTGGATAAAATGACTGTCATCCCTGACATGTTTAAGTGCTCAGTAGCATTTCATTAAATGGTGTACTTAATATTGGGCGCTGTGAAACAGTTGCATTTTATGATCGAAGACTAACTGGAAAATGCAGGAACAGTATGTCCTTATGACTGAGCTATTTTCTAGATTTTGATTCTGAATGCTATCTTTTTTTTAAATCCTCATGTTTTTAGAACTGATGTTCATTTTGCCATCCAGTCCCGGTTTATGAAAAAGTGATGATGTACGTAACCTTACAGTATTTGGTTCATGAAAGATCATCTTGTCTCTCCCACCCCCACCTCTTTCCACTGTTCATGAACTGTTTCCAGGGGTTATTCAGTCTCTCTGGATGTAAGCCTTGCACTACTCTACTTTTTCTGAGACTTTTTCTGAAGGTGCTTCCTTCAGATGTTCTGTTGTTTGTTTATGAGAACACGCACACTTAATTTAGAAATCTACACATGATTGTAGTAGGCACAAAATAACCCAGATGTTTATGTATAACATTAAGGTTTTGATCTGTAACACCATAGAGCCTATTTGTTGTTTTTTGTTTTTTTCTTTTTTCTTTTTCATTTAATGATTTGGTATTAACCCTTACAGTGGCCAAGAAAATGTCAGCAATCAAATGACAGTGTAGTTTCTCTTGATTCACATAAAGTTAACTGGGCCAGATAAGCATTCCTTCCTCCATATCCTCCTGCTGGTGCCACTTATAAACACACTTGAACAAGGAACTGAATGGAGTTAGGTTAAACTGGCTCTCGTTCTCTCTAGCCATGAAGGCCTGGAGTGAGGAGAGTTCAGGATTGGGTATGTCCACCTCTGGTCTTTCTTTTCATTTTATGAGTAATTGGTCTGCTACAGAAATGCAGGTTAAGTATACATACATTTTGCTTTGTAATCAAATAAAATATGCAGTAACATGGATTTGTCACATATAGTTGTTGTACACATGACTAATTAACGATAAACAGCAAGTACTTGTCAAAAATAGTGGTAAATTTTATACTTCCAAATCAGTTTTTCTCTTTTATAAGCTGAATGACTGTTTTCTTGCTGATAGAGGAAAGTTCCTTTTTACGAATTACTGCTGACATGCTTGTTAAAAGACAGATGTCATTTAATAATTACCAAATAGAGAACTTGTTCAGTCTTACTAGTAATCTTCTTGCTTATTTTTTTCAGGAATAGCCAGCATAATAAGGGTGTAGGGAAACATAAATTGCTGATGGCATTATAAATTTGCATAATTTGGGGGCAAAGCAGTTGTGCAGTTATGAAAACTGCCTTTAAAATGCCCAACTTTTGAGGGAACTCCATCCCACAGAGGAAAAAATATATACCTGGCAAAAGCCTATACATCTAGGTATTTGAGGTAACATTCCTAAATAGTAAGCATTGAGAAAAATTTAAACTATCTGTCAATGGGATGAGTAATTTACTATTCATTGGCCAAATAGTATTATAATAAAATTATTTCAGAAAATACAATTCATGTAGAATGTTCATGGTTATATATATATATTTTAGGGGCAAAATTAGGGCCCAGAAATGTGTAGCCCGGTGTGTTACATTGTGATGAAGGAAAACGGTGTATAAAGAAAAAAAGGAAATACAAAAATATTAACAGTTGCACTTGGGTTTGGTATTGTAATGTTTTTCCTTCTCCATGTTGTCCATTATTTTTTTGTAAGTATTGGGTCTAAATCTTCAGCATGCAAGATTCTCTCTAGCATTTTTTGCTCTTCCTTCTTTTCACCTTTGTTAAGTATGAACTTTTTAGAATAAACAAAAATCTGGGTTTATAGGACACAGTTAGTTGCAAATGGATTTGGGGACAAGGAATTTTGTCATGATGGGAGTAGGGATGTAATTTTCTGGGGTGTTGTTGTTGTTGTTGTTTTTACCTGAAGCTTAAATAGGATCTTGGATTATTAGATTTTTCTTCTGGACTGTGTCGTGCTAATAGTTCAGCTTTGTGTGTTGTTGGTGTTGTTGAGTCACCTTGTACCATAGCAGTGATGTTCAAGGCCCATTTTCATGTTCCTGTAGTCTGTTTGAAAGGAGAGTGGCTTACTCTGGACAACTAAAACCTTTTTGAGAACACAGTCCCTGTCATCCCAACGGAACGCCTTCCCTGAAACAAGCAATGTGTAGAGAAGAGTGGTTTTGTGATCTTGTTTCGTAGGTGGGAACCATGCGTAATCTCATGGGCTCCTGAGTCACCACGCTTCCCCTGCCACTGCTTGTCTTTATTCCTGAGTTACCGTATACTGAATTTCATGGTTTTCAGCCTCAATTCCTTTCTGCAATCTCTTTTCCACCTCCCAAATCTTAATCACCCTAGCGAATTTGTAGAGTACTTGATTATGGAGATATTATTATATCAGATTTGCTCTTACTCCTGGAAAAAAGTGATGCTATTTTAAGCAATCAAGCCACTTTTTAACATCTCACAGATTAAGGTGAATCTGTTTTGCCTTCTATGTAAATCAAAAGCTGTCCCTAAAAAAAAGGGTTTCTTGCACATATATTTACAGATAAATGGAAATATTTTTTGGCATAACCTGGTTCAAGTTTTAGTTTAGTGTTTTTTTTTTTTTTAAGGAAGATTTGAGTCATATGCTTCTTCTTCTTCTTCCTTTTTTTTTTGATTCATAGGTTTTCTGATGTGCCAAAATACGTTAGAGTAGAATTGCTTTCTGATTTAACAAATTTTATTGGGCATTAGTTAAATTAGGTAACATTCTAGGTTTCTAGAATGAAAAGACGTCTACTCTTTCTTCAAGTAGCCCAGTCTAGCATCATACGCATACAAGATAACCATTGAGTGTGGTAAATACCATACATATAACAAACTATAGGATTAACATAGCAGAGAAAGATCCCTCTCTGGGGTAGTGAAAAAAAGGACTTCCCCTCCATTCAGGTAGGAGGAAAGAACTTAGGAACACATAAAGTACAAAAGCGTGAGATAGCATAGCATATTCACGGTACTACATATAATTGGCAATCACTTGAATTTAATGTGTAATGGGAAGAAGGGTGGGGGGCATGGAACTGGAGAGATGAGTATGGAGAGATAAGTAGGGTCAGATTACAAAGGTAACTGGGTGTCATACTTAGAAGTTTGGCCTTTATTAAGAAGGCCAAAGGGATCGTTGAAAGTGCCGAAGTAAGGGGTGATGTGATTGGTTTTGTTTCACAGATAATACCCTAGCTTGTAGTGTGGCAAATGGACTGAGCTGGGGAAAAGAGGAACTTAGGGTAGTAACTGTACGCAGCAGATGATGGGGGCTAAACTCCAGGTTCTAGCAGAAAAGGAAAGCTGAGGTAGGATTGATAGGATTTGGTGACTGGTGGAGCACCAGGGGCCAAGGTGAAGTTAGGATGACTTTCAAGTGTAATGAAGAACATCACATTTCTAAGGAAAACGAAGTTTTAGGGAAGGGAATAAGAAAAGTAGTTCTGGTTATAATGATTTTAAGCTGCCATGTAATGCTAGTACTAGAAATTTAAAAATTACAGTTGAATTCAACAATTATTGAGGCAGCGTGTTTTTAATTGTGGAGCTTTTTAAGAATAGACATTAATGTGAAGTGTCCAAATAATGCTAATAACCCTTTCAGTGTTGTTTTCTTACTGTTTGAGAACATTGTAAGTACATGTGCGATAACTGGAGATAGATGTAATAAGCACCTGGGATAGCTTCTCTCCTGGTCTGATAGAACAAATCCGGGATATAAAACATGCCAGCCCCAATCGACATTGTTCTGCCTGCAGGTCTTAGGATATTCTTGAACATAGCCTGATCTCTAATTTAAATAGGTTCTAAATATGATGATTCTGATTATTTAAATTATACTCATGACTTAGATGGTTCAGAAGTCCTGGACTTTTCCTAAAATTTGTAAAGCTTATGAAAATCAAAACACCTGAGAAATGTTGCTAATAAGATATCTTAATGTGTCATGCATTATTGACATCACTTTCTAACACCCTGAGTTGAAATAGAGCAACGATGTAATCCTTTGTTTTCTGTTAGTAAATAGGAGCTCACTCTGTCTTAGCTTTATCCTTAAGTATATTGACTTAATTGTTCAGTAGGAGCAACGAAATGTAGTGGTTACCTTTATGGTCACAGAATGAATTTAAATCCTTATCCTCTTAAAGATAACGTGATATGTATATACAATGGAATATTACTCAGCCATAAAAAATGAAGTCTTGCCATTTGCAACACCATGGATGGAGCAAAATAAGTCAGTGAAAGACAGATACCGTATGATTTCACTCACATGGAATTTAAGAAACAAAACAGATGAACATAGGAGGGGCAAAGAGACAAACCAGGAAACAGACTCTTACCTTTAGAGAACAAACTGAGGATTACTGGAGGGGAGGTGGTAGGGGAGCTGGGTTAAATTGGTGATGGGGATTAAGGAGGGAACTTGTGATAAGCACTGCATGTTGTATGATGCTGAATCATTAAACTATACACCTGAAACTAACGTTACACTGAATGTTAACTGGAATTTAAATAAAAACTTAAAAAACAAATCCTTATCCTGTTAGTGGCCATTTTCCCATCTGTTAGCTCAGATTATAAAATGATAAAACTATGCATGTGTACATGGTGGAGGCCCTCCATAAATGGTATTGCCCATCTTGAAGTCTTTGTAAATCTCAGCCACTTGGCTGTTGAGCTTTTCTTCCCGTTTTTGATTGACTGTAGAATTTATTTAGGGAAGGGCATATAATTAAAAACAGGACTCTGCAGCCTCACTGCTTATGGATTTCACTGCTTTATCTTTTTTCCGTCTTTCCCCATCCTTCCCAGCCTTTAGTCTTACTTAGCCTTCTACCCTGGCAATCTGGAATCTACTATTCAAGTAGTTATGGGTTTCCTGATAGGGACAATGCAGAATGATGCTCTTTTTCGTTGATGTGTTTCTTAGTTTCATTGCTGTGTTTTTTAGCCATCTCTGTGAGCTCAGATTAAGCGGAAAACCATACATGTGTTTAATAATGATCGTTCCTGTAGGCAAACTCATGAGTTTAAGTCTTAAAAGTATTGTCCTTTGACTTCTCACTGTGGGTTGCAGGAGTGGAATGGCCAGGTGTTTCCAAGAGGGAAGGAAGGAGTCATGAGGAAAACCAACTTATGTGTACTTTGTCTACTGACCCATTAAAATCTTTCCTAGCCACATGCTCTGTGTGAGTCCATAGTATTTTATTCTAGACTGTTCATAAGTGCCACAAGAAGCCTAAAACTGGAAGCACAAAATATGCAGCAAGACACAGAGTCAGCACTAAAAAACTAGGATAGGCTAGGTAGCAGTTATTACATGGGTTAAATCCATTTAAGACACAAGTAAGCCCATATTCATCCAGTTTACTTAGTACGGAAGTTTCTTAATATTCCATATTATATGTATAATGTGATTGAATTGTTTAAAATACATTAACGACAGTTACTATGTAATGATAAGCTCTGATGGATGTTTTAGTAAAGAGAATAACTGCGCATGCATCTATTATTTTACTAGAATTTTACCTTTGAGTTTGGACATAACTTGCATAAAAAGCGAGACCAACATAAAGATATTTTTATTATGTGTTTTGGGTTTAAGTATTTCAAATTAAGGAATTACTGATAGAAACTGGATATTTACTTGCTAACTTTTATTTCCTAAAGCTTTCACTTAGATGAGTTATTGGAAGTGGCAAAGAATTAGTAATTTTTTTTAACTTAACTTTTTTTTTACTTAACTCATACATGCAGTGAGATTTAATCATAAAAATTATTTTCATGTTTTATAAATTAGTTTGCTTTTTATTTCGTAAGTCAAAAAAATTCTGCATAATATTGGATTTATGCTGTGTGATAGTTTTTATGTAGAAATTTAAATATACTACAAAAATAATAAATGTCCCCTTAATTTATCCTGGCCTAAAATTCTCTTCAGTGAAGCCATTGATTCACATGATTTCCAAACCCCCAGCTTTAAAGTTTGATGCTATTCTAACTTTTATATGTACTAGAGATTTTATATCATATTTTGTGTTAATTAAAGTGAAAAGGAAACTATGTAAAAGTATGTTTGGATTTGGGTATTTCTTTTTTTAAAAAAAAACATATTTGACCTTAGCTAACAGTCTGGGATTTCACATGGATGGCCTGTGATTTTGAAAGATTATGGAGGTCTTTCATTTGTGTCCTATAACATGTCACTAGGAGAATAAATTCTTATACCTTTTCTTTTGCTTTTAGGATTTTCTCATTCAGCGTTTACCTTTGGTATAGAAAGCCATATCAGTCAGTCTAACATAAATGGTGCCCTTGTCCCACCTGCTGCATTGATTTCTATCATCCAGAAAGGTCTACAGTATGTAGAGGCAGAAGTTAGTATTAATGAGGTAAGGAAAATTTATTTCAATACGAACTATTACTCTTAAATTTGTCCTTAAATATGCTGTCTTGTTTGTTCATTCATTATCTGACTTGAGCTTTGCTAGGTTAACAGAATTGAAGGGTGAGGTGTTCCTTATGTCACAGGTTGAACGGGCAAGGCCTGTTGGCTTTGAACTGTAAGAACTATTAGTTCTAGTTTATCTCCCTTTCTGTGCTTTCATAAGTATATAAAAGAAATAATTTTCTATAAAACAATAATATTGTGCTTTGTGTTTCTTTAAAACAACAATGCTGAGAACATAATTGATGGTCTGAAAAATTACAAAATCTCAGGTTATTTGGTTATACCTGATTTTAGAAGGCAGTTTCTAACTAAAGCCAACTCTTGATACTTTTGCCTATCTAATAAGGTCCATGTATATAGATAGATTAATTTAGGTGTCAGCCTGCTGTGACCCATGATCCAAGTGCTGCCTGCTTGCCCGTTTTTACATTGGAACACAGCCATACTCATTCACTTATATATAGTTTTGGCTACTTTGGTGCTACAGTGGCAGAGTTGAATAGTTGTGACAGAGACGTTATGCTCTCTGCAAAGCCTGAGATATTTACTGTTTGACCTTTCACAGAAAAAGTTTGCAAACCTTGCAAAGCTAAAAATTTTCATATATGGTCAGGATTTATAACACGTGGAGTTCTTTATCTTATTTTCATTTTAGAAATTAACATGGCTTCCCCTTTCCTTTCGCAGGTATTTTTAAAACAAGCATCCATGGTTTCTATACCAATATTTATTACTATAATTATATAGTACACTAATTCCAACTTCATTATTTTTGGGTTTCCTCCTCTCCGAAACTGAAAAATCCACTAATATTGAATTAAATGTGTCCTCGTTGACTATTTAGTACTTTCTGTTCCAGAGTATGCTTTATTGCAGAGAGTGAGAAACAGTTTCCACCAGCGGCCAGAATTTAAAGTCTCATGGTATCTGAAAAATAAATGTTTTATAGATTTAATATAGTACTCTACAATGTATCTGTATTTAATGTAGTACTCTACAGTGTATCTGTTGGTTATTAATATTTTTAAGTTACTTAAGATAAATTCTCCTACTCCTCAAATATTCCATTACAGTTGACAACTCAGAAAAATGTGCCATGTCTTAGTAACTCAAAGCACCCCATCACCCCACTGTAGGTTGTCCACCATCTTAACATGAGTCAGGCTTTACACATGCATATTCCTAGCTCATTTGCCCAGTTTCTATTTCTGACTTGTTCTGTCTCCTTGTGCCCGCTGGAGAACTTTTTATTAATTGTGAGCTTCCTAATACCAATGAGAGGAGCTTTGGAAAATTATAGCAACTCCATAAAATTAAAGAGCACCAGTCTCAGAGTTACGATGGTACTTCTCAAATGTTAGTGTGCATAAGAGTACCCTACAGAGCTTGTTAAAACACGGATTCCTGAGTCCTTCAGAGATTTCGATTCTGTAGGTTTGACTGTCCATTTCCAGCAAGCTACCAGCTGTGATGGCAGTGCTCTTGGTCCTCAGGTCACACTAGGAACAGCATCAGTTAGGAGACCTCCATTTTCATTGACTGGCGGTGGGACTTCGCAAGTCTTTAAACCTGATTGTGCTTCCGTCTCATCATTAGTAAAATGAGATGATTGTATGGCAGAATATCTGAAGTGTGTTTCTTCTTTTAGTATTTGAATCAAGTCACAAACTTTTGAGTCCAACAAAGGTATTTTAAAAGTTCTTAGCTGTAAAGAGGTATTTATTCTAATGTGGCACCAAGTCTCCTACCGTCATATGAACTCTTTCATATTGGTCATTGCTTTCCCTGACAGAATTTTAGAATCTAATTAAAAAACTTTTTATCACCTGGGCCTACATTTTATTATTCCTTTGAATATTTCGGCTTTCTCTGTGCAGTATTTTACAGTATGAACTAGGTGAGGCGGAGGAGAATTGGAAAAGCTCTTTGCAGTTGCTTCACCCTAAATGTGTTATCTTTCATGGTTCTGTTCTCCAAATTTTCCACATCCAGGATGGTACCTTGTTTGACGGTCGCCCAATAGAATCTCTGTCGCTGATAGACGCCGTGATGCCTGATGTAGTACAGACGAGACAGCAAGCTTACAGGGATAAGCTCGCACAGCAGCAGGCGGCCGCTGCCGCCACCTCCACAGCCGCCACAAACCAGCAGGGGTCTGCAAAAAATGGAGAAAACACAGCGAATGGCGAGGAGAACGGAGCACATACTATAGCAAGTGAGCCAAAATAAGAATTTCTAAGAATGCCTTTGCAGAAGAAGGATTTTGCTTTCTTTGGACATCTCCTCTTGCAGACTCTGAAGCAGCAGCGTCTGTTTCATTTATGCCAACTTGTTTGCCTGACTTGTATCACAATTCAGACTTATTCCCGAAGCTCCAGAAGACTAGATGTGACTTTCATGGATTTTATTTTCTTCTTTAAATATTTAGAAACCATTTTCTACTGTTAGATAAATTTTATTATTTGCATTTGATTTCTAAAGAAAATTTGTAATAGTCATTAACACAGCAAAGCTCTGACATGGAGATATAAAGGCAACTCTCACGTTATATGAATGATATCAGCAACCCCTACTGGCAGAAACTCAGAATGGTGTTGACATGGACTCTATTCAATTCAGATCATTTTATCATTTTAGCCTTGTTTGGCTCTAACCTTTTTGCAGTCTTTCTCACTGCCGCTCCACCACCCAAACACATACTCGTGTACATCTTTTAAAAATAGTAGGGTCATACTTAACTAAAGATGGGAATTTATTTCTCATGTACAATGATTTTCACCATTACCTGACAGTTTAAATAAAAAAGTTATACTTTTATTATAAGGGAGGTATTGCTGATTAAGAATTATCCCCCCCAGGATGTTGTAATATTACCTAATTGGCATTTTCTACTTGTTTCTCATGACACAGATAATCATACTGATATGATGGAAGTGGATGGGGATGTTGAAATCCCTCCTAATAAAGCAGTTGTGTTACGGGGCCATGAATCTGAAGTTTTCATCTGTGCCTGGAACCCTGTTAGTGATCTCTTGGCATCGGGGTATGTTTCTCACCTAGAAATTTTTTTTTTTTTTTTTTTGGTTAGAATGTATTTTTTAAAATATACTGAACTTACACATTTTATAAAGCATTACTTACATTTTCAGGTTTTTGTTGGTTTGTGGTCCTTTTGCCTCTATAAATCTTTACTTCTTCATAACATAATCTTAGAAATTATTCTTTTAAGATGTATTTATTTTAGAGAGAGTGAACACAAGTGGGAACGGGAGGGGCAGAGGGAGAGTGGGGAGGACCTCAAGCAGATGCCATGCTGAGTGTGGAGCCTGACCTCATGACCCATGAGATTGTGACCTGAGCCGAAACCAAGAGTCAGTCACTTAGCCGACTGCGCCATCCAGGTGCCCCCATAATCTTAGAAATTTTAAGTAAACTTACTTCTTCAGAAGTGCCTAGGGCCCCCAAAATGGAGACTTGGAAATGGAGATCATTGAGAGTCTAATTTTTATTTGCCTTATTAATAATAGTACATAAATATGTTGCTTTGATTCTGGGATACTTGAGAATATCATGAGGACTTAAAATATGTTGCATACCTTATAGGTCTGGAGACTCAACAGCAAGAATATGGAATCTTAGTGAAAATAGTACTAGTGGCTCCACACAGTTAGTACTTAGACATTGTATACGAGAAGGAGGGCAAGATGTCCCAAGCAACAAGGATGTGACATCCCTAGATTGGAATGTGAGTATCACTGTGTTATCCATGGGGAATGTAGTTCCTAATTTACGTCACTTCTCTGAACCTCAGACTGATAGCAGCGTTTGTCCATTTGTCGAGATGCTTTTGAATTTCACTAATAAGAGCAACAAACTAGGACTCACCATTCTCAAATGTGGTGTTAAAAACAGAGGTTGGCTCTGCAGCCAACCTTTGTCCCAGCGGGTGGTTGCCCACTCTGTGCTCCGTCTTCCTCAGATGTAAAGAACAAGTGTGATAATGGTACCTGCATAAATGAGGTAATAGATGAAAATCAACAATAGGCACATACTAAGTCCTTTGCTAGGGGGTAGGAGAAATCTCCATAATAAAAGCGTGTTCTTGTTTTTCTCATTTTGTATGGACTGGTGAGAACTTCATTGCCGCCTGCCTTTTAGGGCCCATTAGTCTAGGTTACTTCCAAGCTCTGTTCTAGCCATAGGAATCTTGCTCTTCTCTGATTCTATGTGTCATTCCACATCTTCCAGAGATAACTTCACTGCTCTGACTTACCAGAAAGTTTGAGCTCCTCGTTCATAAAGCTTCACCCTTTCAGTTTCAAGTTCATGATAAGCAGCTTAGTTTGTTTCCATTCCCATGATTAATTTATGGAAGATTAGCATTTTTAAAGTTCTTGTATCTTTTCCTTTAGTCCATGTTGCCTTTTTCCTTGCTTGTGACTTCGTATCCATTTTTTACCTGCTCTGTCAAGTGTAAGAAGCGTCTTAGACAATTTCAGTGTTGTCGAGCATTTCATGGGGCTCACCATTCTTTCCTCGGCAAAAGAACACTCTTTCCTTCTCTGGCCTCTGTTCAACAACTTCTGTGCAGCTTTCCAAAGGATCTTCCAAGTCTCATTGCAGTGAATGAGATCTATCTTTAAAAATGATACCTCTAGTTAAATTTCTCAGTGTCTATGAAATTCTTCCAAAACAAATAGGTAGGAAATTTGTGTGTGTGTGTTCCCTTACAAAATTTCCAGCAATGTATCACTCTTTCCCTCCTATGAAGATAACAGTTACAAAAATGAGAAAGAGGTTTAGCACGCCCACAGTATTGTTTGGTTGTAGGGTCAGGACTAAGAATTATCTTCCCAGTGGTACCTTATTATATCTTAAAGGCCTTATCACCTTGATTTGCTATTTGATTGAGAGACCATATGTTAACTTAATGAAATTTATAGGTTACACTGAAAAGGATGGCTGACAAATGTTTGTTTGTTGAGCTTGGTGATTCTCAGCTGCAAGTTACAGTTTTTAGAAGTGTGGACTTTTCAAACATATTGTTCACTATGAACTTGAATCTTCCACTAAAAGGGGAAAACATTATCCTTGATTAATGGTTCTTTTCCATGACTAAAGCAAGAGCCTATGAGATATTTGATCTTTAAAGTATTCTTTCCTACTGTGGTGGTCCATGAACTAAGATATTTGGGGTCAGTAGTTTAAAGGAATCTTTCCATCGTGCAGAGTCTGGAAATTAGCTTTTGCAGTTGGTTTCAATGTCGGCTCCTTCTTCCTCATATAGAACCAGATTCTGTCAGGACTGAGTCTACAACCCTGGGTACCAGCATGTTTTTCACTTACCTGCAAAGCTAAATGGCTTGAGAGGTTTGAAAAAGGGCAATCTTGTTTTCATTTCCCTTTCCAAAGAGCACTGAGTAAGGCAGGATTTCATTCTCTGTCTTCAGTAGTGTTTACTAATCCCAGCAATAGTCTCTTTAATGCACTCTGTAATTTGCACTTCCATAGATCTGTCCTTCTGTTGTACCATTCATCAAGGCCGAGCACAGCAAGGTTAGAGAAATTGGTATGGATTTCTCCTACCGGTAAAGTAGTTCCAGGCAATTGTGCTCACTTCATTAACTATAAAGTCAGCCTACACTCTTTTTGGCTTTCTTTTTTTTTTTTAATTGGTAAGGATTTCATATTTAGAAAGAATTAACAAAGGAAAGAAACATTCAATGATATTTAAGTATCTGATCATCTGAAACGGCAATATTGTTTGACACACACAATATAAGCTTCATTGAGACAGTAAAAGATTTAGAGGGAGGATCATGTAAAATCTGGTCATAACAAAATGTTTTAGCCAGTTTTGCTTTTTATTCTTTTCAGTCATTATAAGATTATGATTTTGGTGTCCTTCCTAGTTGACCCCCCCCCCCCCCC
>LNAC01000606.1:210042-243887 GCA_002007465.1 Ailurus styani | reverse complement strand
TCCTTCCTAGTTGCCCCCCCCCCCCCCGCCGACTTCCAACTTGAGTCATGTGCGTCTGTGAGAATACTGTAAACCTCTGCACATGTAAGGGTGGTGTTGGTCCTGCTCCAGAGTAGTTCCTGCCATTCTTGAGATTTGGATATAAGGCTCCCACACTGACTAGATGCTGATTAAATACTTAGCTGGAGGAAAGGGTGTTTTGTAGGTCTTTGGTACCATTCCCAAATTTTGAAGCAGAGACTCTTAAGATCTACTCTTCCTAGGGTTTAAACATGAAATAGTCAAATAACAATTAAATGCCCTTTCTGGATTATATAATTGAAGGAAGTGTGTTTCTCTGACAGAGTGAAGGTACACTTCTAGCAACTGGTTCATACGATGGATTTGCCAGAATATGGACTAAAGATGGTAAATGAAGCACTTTTCTTTTTATACGTTGTTGATCTAAGTTATAAAGCTTGAAGTAATTTTAATGTTTTTCTTTTTGAATATTAGGTAACCTTGCTAGCACCTTGGGGCAGCATAAAGGCCCTATATTTGCATTGAAATGGAATAAGAAAGGAAATTTCATCCTAAGTGCTGGAGTAGACAAGGTAAAAGAACATTAAGCTAAGTTTTATAAAGGTCAGTGTGTTACACAGTGTAACTGAAAGTAATGTTTTCTCCTGCTGCTCTTATAAACAATAAAACATTCGTATATGGGAAATTCAGGTATGAATTCATGATGATAATGGAAATGCTCTTAGATTTTCTGTCAGCTCCTCCCTCAGTTTACTCATCAGAATGCCATTTACCTTTTATCTTTGTGACCACTCATCTTTTTTTTAAAAAGACTTTATTTATTTATTTGACAGAGAGAGAGAGAGAGAGAGAGAGATTACAAGTAGGCAGAGAGAGAGGAGGCAGCAGGCTCCCTGATGAGCAGAGAGCCCGATGCAGGGCTCAATCCCAGGACCCTGGGATCATGACCTGAGCTGAAGGCAGAGGCTTTAACCCACTGAGCCACCCAGGTGCCCAAGTCATCTCCCATCTTTACTTGAATAATAGATGTCATACCTCCCATACTCTGCTTCCTTTTCCTAGTTTCTAGTTTATCTCAGCCATGAAAATGGCTCCAGAGTGATTCTTTGAGAAATCTTAGCGCCAGTCTGTTAGCCGAACTCTTGTGCTTAATTGAAAATGTGAAAAAATGCAGGGTCGTTGCAGCTTTTTCTACCTAACTAGACCAAGAAATATGGATAGGTTGAAAATATGGCCTTCTTGGTTTTTCATCTTCTTAGGTCATCCCCCCTACCATACCTCCCCAAATCAATACAGGTCTAAGATGATTTTAATCCAGGAAAGCATATACTCATATGCTTGTTAACTGAGTGAGTTGTCAAAAATGAAAGTAAAGAGGAAAAACAAGGAAGAAAAATAAAGGAGGCCAGGAATAGGAGGGGAAAGTCCTATTAATAACCACTGCCACTGTATAATACTTTACATCCTCAAAGTTACAAAACTAGTGATGGAAGGGTGCTTAAAGGAATTGTGAATATACCCATGCAGATTTATGGGTCATGCTTGGATGTAATGTACTAGACATTGTTTTAAATATTGTCAAAATTCAAGCTGCCTGTATGTGTAAATGTGAGCTTTAAAAATCTTAATGTCGAAAGTTGGTTGATGACTTTATTATCCAAGAATTTGCTTCCTAATAGCTAAACTAAAAAAAAATTACATTAAATATAGTATTGCAATTGAGTTTCTTAAGCAATGTAATATGTCTGGTGTTTTATAGACAACTAAGTTACTTGAAGGAAGGTGACTGATGAAAGATCACCAGGGAACAAAGCGACTACTTAGTAGTCATTTCCCCCTAAGAATGGAGTATACCCTCATTGTACTATTGAGGATAAAGTAGTAAATGTTTAAAGTTAAATTCACTCTGACATTTCCTATTGCTTTAGCATAGTTAGGCATCTAATTTAGGCACCTATAGGTGCCTATAGGTTAGGCACCTATGATGAGCTTCTTTTAACCTCCTAATGTATTTTTCTTTTCTTTTCAATCTAAGACTACGATTATTTGGGATGCACATACCGGTGAAGCCAAGCAACAGTTTCCCTTTCATTCAGGTAAATCTTCACAATTTACATGAGAACTGGTGCTTTCTTCTGTTTTTCTAATTAAACTTTTAAAAGCATATAATTCATTTAAAATCTTGAAATATCAAGTATCAGTCTTGTTACTAGTCCTTTGAGGAGTTGATGTTCTGTGACTTTCAGATTGTTAATTGTCAGGGAATCATCAAATGTTTTCTATGAAATATACCATTAAAAAATCATTTGCAGCCTAGTGCAATTATGTTGGTATTATCTAATGGTAGGAACATAGATCTTCGATTCAGGAGGTCTAAGTTTGAATGGAATTCCACCCCACTTAACAAGCTTTAAGATGGAGCAAGTCATTTAACCTTTCTGAGCCTCATTTTCTCTATCTATAAATGAAGGATAATAATTATACCTATTTGTTATAAGGATGAAACTAAATGTATATATGGAAATACTGTATAAACTTTATAAACCCATACAAATTTAGGTGGTGGTGTTTCTCATTTTGGACTCATGTCTCTAAATCAGTCCTCCTATATCCATGAAATTTAAAAATAGGCTTGCCCAGCATTGTTGGAACTTTTGGTGCTTTAAATGGGTTTCTCTTTTAAAAAATAATTTGATACTTAAATGCAATAATTCTGCCCCCCTCCCAGTAGTGTGCTCCTTGGTATAGAACCATGCATGCACCAGGATGTACAACCTGATGAGTAGAGACAGCTGGATTTTAGTACATACTCTCTCTTCATGCTGTTCTCAGGGAGTTTTCCTGATGATCGTTATTAAACTAGAACAAGATGACTAATAACTGTGGTTGACCCTTGAACAATACAGTTTTAAACTGAGCAGGTCCACTTACATATGTGGCCTTTTTTTTTTTTTCCCTCCAATAAATACAACTGCAATACTGGAAATTAATTTTTTTATTTCTGTAGCTTTATTATCTGAATACAGTATAAAATTCATGTAAGATGCGAAATATGTGTTAATTGATTGTTTCTATTCATGGTCAACAATAAGCTATTAGTAGTTAAGTTTTGGGGGAATCAAAAGTTCACTACAGAATTTCAGCTGCATGTGGAAGGGCCCAAACCCCTGTGCTGCTCAGGAGTCAGCTAAGTTAGAACAGTAGAACTACCTCATTTCCCTACTTCTTTAAAGATTTTGTTATAGTGGGAAGAGTTTTGGTTTCGAGGCTGATGAAGTTTAACTGGTTATTTTCAGATAATTGGTAACATACTTTTCACACATAGCCAGTGACACAGTGTCACCTTTAAAACTGAAACAGCTTCTGACATTTGGCTTTTTGTCTTTTTCTGTTTAGTGTGACTAAACAAGCCAAGTAAGGTACAGAGTGACCACTGTGTACTATCTGGGTAACATAATTGTGCAAGCATCATGTTAAACAATTCAGCTTGATTAAAGCTTATCACACTAATAGGTGTTTTCACATCAGTTTTTGTTTACCTGTTTTACTTCCATCTTTGTTTCTAGTCCTTACCCAGACAGATTTCTCTTAGGCCACTGGCTCTTCCACCCAAAAGTTTCTCCTAACTGCTAGGAGTAATGCAGATTCGAAATAAGTTAAGCATTCGGTACTATTATTAATGACTATATAATGTAAACCACCTTTGTGTTAGAGATGGTGCTCATTGTACACATGATTCCATTTAGTCCTGACTACAACTTGATGAGGTCGGTGTATTAAAGTCATTTTACAAGTATATAAGCTTTTTACCCAGGATATTCTTTCTCGCCATGCTTTTTGTTTTTTAAGACAGCTTTATTGAGGGGGCACCTAGGTGGCTCAGTCGTTAAGCATCTGCCTTCAGCTCAGGTCATGATCCCAGGGTCCTGGGATTGAGCCCCACATTGGGATCCCTGCTCAGCAGGAAGCCTGCTTCTCCCTGTCCCATTCCCCCGCTTGTGTTCCCTCTCTCACTGTCCCCCTCTCTCTGTTAAATAAATAAATAAAATCTAAAAAAAAAAAACAGCTTTATTGAGGTATAATTGTCATAAAATGGGCTATACATATTTAAATTGTACAAGTTGATATGTACCATGTAAACTATCATCACACTTCAGACAATGAATACACGTCACCTTCAGAAGTTTCCTCCTGCCCCTATGTGATCATCTCTCCCCTTCTTTCCTAGACAACCACCATGGCCTTTCCACACCAGAAATGAGTTTACATTATGTAAATGGATCATACTTTCTGGTCTGACTTCTTTCACTCTGAGAAATTGTTTTGCATTCATTTCAATTGATGAGTAGTATTTCATTGTGTGGATACACCAGTTTGTTTATCCATTCACCTGTTGAAGGAAATTCTGGTTGTTTCCAGTTTTTTGGGGCTGTTATAAATAAAACTGCTGTCAGTATTCATGTACAAGTCTTTGTGTGGACTTGTGCTTTCATTTCTCCTGTGCAAATGTCTTAGAATAGCTAGATCATATGGGAAATACATGTTTAACTTGTTAATAAACTGCTGAACTGTTTTTCTAAAGCTTATATTTTCACCAGTAGTGGATGTCTGGTCCCTCCATGTCCTTGCCAGCACTTTATTAAGCGGTCAGTGCCATTAACTGGAGCCACTCTAATAAGTGGATATTGGTATCCCCTAGTGGTTTAAGTTGCATTTCCTAGTGACCAGTGATGTTGAGCATCCTGTCGTGTGCTATTTACCATCTGTAAATCTTACTTGGTGAAATATCTGATCAAATCTTTGGATCTTTAATTTATGGTTTCTTCTGTTGAGTGTTATGAGTTCTTTTTGTATTCTGGATACAAGTTTATCAGGTATTTACAAATGCTGTCTTACAGTCTCTGGCTCGTCTTTGCATTGTTTTTAATAGTATCCCTCTGTGTCAACTTTATTTCAAAGAAAAGAAAAGAAAAAGTAAGTTTCCCTCAAAGACCAGGAGTTACTAATGTTGATGAGTTCCATAAATTATTTGTTTGTTCTTTTATGTATCATACTTTTAGTGTCAATCTCATTTGGTCTTTTTTTCTATTTGCTTGATGTGGAAGTTGAGGTCACTGATTTAGACCTTTCTGCTTTTGTATAATATGGATATTTAGTGCTATAAATTTACTTCTGATTACTACTAAGTGACATCTCTGTTTGTGTAACTCTCTTCCAGTGATCTGTCCTATAAATTCCAGCTGTGTAGGATTCCCTAGATTCTTAGCTTTGTCTCTTCAGTTCAAGAAATTCATTGATCTCTACCTAGAGAGAGATTCCTCTTCCCTGTGCCATGACCTGGACTTTTTCCCCTCAAATTGTAAGCTTGGGCAGTTATAGAGGGCACATTGATGGTTGGTTCCCATTTTCTCAGGAACTGCTGTCTTTTATTGCCTGGTGTCTTCTGTCTTGAATTATCTCATATATTTTGTAAGTGTTCTGGTTGTTTTGGGCAGGAGATAAATTTGGTTCTTATTACTCCATCTTGACCAGAAATGGAAGTCTATCATGCTTTTTAAATTACCATATTTTAATTATTATGCTAAATTGCCTCCCATATACACTTGCATAAATCATAAATCGTGATTACAAATGAGTTACAGTAAATGGCCATTTCATACCCATTAGTATGGCTAGAAGAAGTAACAATGTTCATGAGGATTTGGAGAAATTAGGCCCCTTATACTTTGCTAGTAGGTTTGTGAAATGGTGCAGTCACTCACTGTGGGAAACAGTAGGACAGCTCCTCCAAAAGCTAAACATAGAATTACCATATTATGATCCAGCAATTCTACACCTAGATATATGCCCAAAAGACTTGAAAGCAGGGACTTGAACAGATTCTTGTCATTGTCCATAGCAGCATTATTCACAGTAGCCAAAAGGGAGGAACAGCTCAGTGTCCATCAACAGAAAAATGGATTAACCAAACGTAGTTTACATGTACAGTGGATTATTATTCAGCCATGTAGAGGAATGAAATTCTGACACATGCTGCAACATTAGTGAACCTTATACTCATTAGGCTAAGTGAACTAAAGCTGACACAAAGGGACAAATAGTACTATTTTACTTATTAACTATCTAGAACAGACACATTCATAGAGACAAAGTAAAGATTAGAGGTTCTCAGGAGCGGGGGAAGGGGGAAATGGGGCGTTATTGCTTAGTGGCTAGGGTTTCTGTTGGGGTGATGAACAAGTGTGGAAATAGTGATGGTTGCACAACCTTGTGAGCATAATACCACTGATTGTACACTAAATAAAATGACATTTTAGGTTATATATGACCACAATATTTAAAAATTTATAATAATATAGGCCCAGACCCATTGAATTATATACTTTAAATGGATGAATTTTTACAGTATGTGATTTATATTTAATAAACCTGTTTCTAAAAAATGCAGGTGAGTCATAAATGTCTTTCTCTCCTTACTACATAGGGTCGGTTTATTTGTTACCTTTTTAAATTATGAAGGATGGAGGGGGTAACAAAAATATATCAAAAATTGCAGGACACAAAAATTTTGATCTTAGCTCCAAGATTTTAAAAGATTGTGTAACCCTAAGCAAATTAATTTTCTTAGTCTCTTTTATCATGTATAAGATGAGATCAGTAATAGCAAACACACCTCTCACATATCACTTACTTAGAAATGCATTTTGTTGTGAAATGTATTTTTCTCTTTCTTTCTCTCTCTCTCCTCCCTCCTTCCCTTCCTCCCTCCCTCCCTCCCTCCCTTTCTTTCTCTCTTTCCTTTTCCTTTCCTTCCTTTCTTCCTTTCTTTCGTAATCTGTGCATCCATCGTGGGGCTTGAACCCAGAAACCCAAGATCAAGAGTCTTGTTCTGAGCCAGCCAGGCACTCCATAGAGATGTATTTCTTTCCTAAAGAATTTGCATCACCTAGACTCCTTTTATTTTAGGAGTAAACAAAAAGGAGGTAGGTGTTCTTAGATTACACCAGTTTTGTAACCGTTGTAGTTTATGAGCCAGGTGTGTAAATCGTACAGCTCACGTTGCAGCGTTCCCCAGCTTCCCCCAGTTAGCTTTACGTAGTCATACAGTTTTTGTTTTGTTCTGAACATAATGGTGTATTTGTTTGAATGCCACTTACTTTCTCAGCCTCCCATCTCATATTTTGCAGACAGCTCTGCATCAGATTAACATCCTGATACATCATGACAGATTTTTGGCATTCTTTGTAGTGTTTTATTATACTTTTGTTTCCCAAGTTTATTAGATTTTTCAGGCTTTTTCCCCCCCGCCATCACTTAAGACTAGAACCAGTTATTTATCAAAGAAACATTTTGTTAAAATTATTTTTGAAATGGTATCTTATATAATAGTATTTAATGTCAAAATGAAAATATAGTAGGTATTGAGTCAGATTCCAGGCACGAAAACAGGATCTAAACCAAGAAGGGGAATTTTGTACAAGGAAATAGTTGCAGAGGTGTTAAGGGTGAAAACCAGAGGTCTCTGAGGTAACCAGAGTGTAACAACTGCAGAAAACCTAAGGCTATAGAGAAGGCAGAGTCCACTGCCAGCTGGGAATTAGCTAAAGAAACAAGGCTGCCTGGCAAGAACAAGCACCTGGAATAACCGTTGCCCCTGCGAGGCACCCCCCCTTGAAAGAGAAAGGAGAGCAAAATTGCCTGTCCTCTCTGTTTCTCTTGACCTTGGGCTCTTGACAGTGTCTCCCACCGTATGAATCCATCTGAAAACCAGTAGGCACAGGAGCCTGGGATATGTCATTTGCAAGAGCCCACCCACTGTGTGTAGAGCATAGCAGGACAGTGTGGTAAGGAATGGCCCTGAGAGCAAGCAGACAGTGAATAGGACAGTCACTGACATGCCTTTATGATGATGCGATGTGTGCAGACAGCAGTAGAGTTCATATGTAGTGCTCATTAAAGTTGGCCTGTATTTTTATCTACTGGCTGATTTAAGTTGGATTCTCCCAGAAGCAGACCTTGAGCCAAGCATTTGAGTGGCATGATTTATTAAGGAAACACTCTCAGGAGAATCAAATGAGGAATTGTAGGATTCCTCATTTGCCAGTTGGGTCCAAGCATGACAAGTGGGGAAGAGGGCTCCACTCAGCCTGATCCAGGCACGGCTTTGGAGTGTTTAGTACACCTTGAAGTTTTTCTCATCTTGAACCACACGCTAGATTTTTGAATCTCCTCTCCCCCCTGCCCCCGAAACCCAACTACATACCACCGGCCATTGGGTACTAGCCATCTTTGTGGGGGAGGGGACAGTGTTGGAGGCAGCAGCAGAATAAGGCAGTTCTCTGAAGAAGTTTACCACGGGAGCCCTTAGCACCAAAATACTCAGAAACTGTGAATTGGACACATAGCACAGGTAGATCGGGTCTGCAAAGGAGGGAGGGCGTAGACACCTCGGAAGTTATATTGCTTTAGATGGTAGTAGAATATAACCTGCTCTTCACTCACTTGCTTGGCTTATTAGTCTGACAGTGCTCAGAACACCTAGTTGTAATATGCTCAGTGTAAATATAGCAGTTACTATTATGCATAGATACATAACAATGAGGAAGTGCGTTTGTTTTCTCTTTCCCATAAACACAGGTTCTGACCTACTTTATTAAATGCTTTTTATCTCTAATAATGCGAATATAGGGCTTCACTATAACTTTCTGTGTTCCTCCTTATCTGTAAGTTTTTGCTCTGAATTGTAAACTTGTTCTGTAAAGGGCAGAACATAACATTTTTAGGCTTTGTAAGCTGTGAATTTCTGTTGGAGCCAGTCTGGTCTGCCATTGTAGTGCAAAGCAGACATGATTATTTGTAACCGAATGAACTTGTCTAGGTTTTAATAAAATTTTTTTATAAGGACACTAAACTCTGAGTTTTGTATGATGTTCACATTCATAGGTCTTCTTTGATCATGTGTCATCTTTTGATCCTCACCCCCAGCCAAATGAAAAGTAAAAACTTCTCTTGGCTAATGGGCCATAGTGTCCACACTGCTCTAAATCTACATTGTTTTTTTGTGTGCTCCTGTTGGTTAACCCAGTTATTTGCTATCATTACATTAATCTGTATTACTGATTATAGAGAGGTTTTGCACCTTGCAGCAGGGGGAAATGAAAAGAAAGAATCTCCAATCATATCAGAGCTAAAATAACTATTAATAGCCAGCCAGCTTTTGGGTGTCTGTTTTAAATTCAGTGACCTAGGTTTTAAGAGGTATTTGACAAGAACCACTTAGAAGAAACTGTATTTACGATCATATGCAATATTATCAAGTTGGGTGGATTGGAAATTATTCAGCATAACATTTGTCTAACTTGTAATTTACAAAGTCTGTTTCACACACATCATCTCACTTGATCTTCACAGTATCCTTGTGCATTAAGCTTAAAGGTTTTATTCCTTTTTTTTAGATGAGGAAAATAGCATGAGAGATTAAATGACTTGCTTGAGGCCCAGTGGTTGGGGGTGGCAGAAGCAAGCCCCCTTGTCCATTGAACACTCAAGAGAATTTTAGAAATAAAAGGAAGTAGAACATCACTTTTAAAGGTTTACAAATGCGATACCAAGAATCCAGTGCTAGTAACTTACAGAGCAAGCTCTTGGGAACCCTAATCTCCTGTGTTACTTTCTGTTAGGCTGTGCCTCACATAGAGACAACTGAACTGAAATTTAATATTTGTGATATTTAAGTATCATCATTTTTAAAAATTCTATTACTGACTTAAAAATCATCAAGTAAAATGCTTAAGTTCCTGTTAGCATACTTAATGTCCAAGCATGATTTCAAACCAAAGCTCCTAGATTTCAGTACACTTGGAATGAATGCAGACCTGGCTCTTTCTCCTTTTCAGCACCAGCACTGGATGTTGACTGGCAGAGCAACAACACCTTTGCTTCTTGTAGCACAGATATGTGCATTCATGTCTGTAAATTAGGACAAGACAGACCTATTAAAACATTCCAGGGACACACGGTGAGTAGCCTTTTTCTCCCCCTTTAAAGTGATGATGATGAATTAATAATATTATGGAGTGGTTTTGAAGTATGTATGTTTAATATGTGAAGACCAATCTGGTCTATAAAATGCAGATGTGAATATTTACTGTTATTTTCAGAATGAAGTAAATGCTATCAAATGGGACCCAACTGGCAATCTTCTGGCCTCCTGTTCTGATGACATGACTTTGAAGGTAATTCGAATAGTGGGGAGACATGCAGTGTCATGAAGAATGGCTGCTCTAGCCATTTTTAGATTGTTTAGAATGTCTGTCTTAGAATTGAATGCTTTTGAATGTTTAAAACCTGGATCAGGATTTACTCTACTTTTTAATAGTTAATCATTGATTTTTATGTTTTATTTTGTGAAGTATTTCAAGTGTTTAAACATCGCAAATTCTATTTAAAAATAACGTTTGGTAGAAATTGTGGTGCTGAGAAACCTGCTGTCTTAAGTTGTCTTCACTTCTAGAAGGTCATATCCTGGTGCAGTTAGTTTATTTGCACATGTAAAAATTTGACTAATAAGTAAGAGATCTTTGTAGCATTTGTGGATTTTGCTGAAATTCTGTGAATGTGTAAATTTGATTTTGTGGTGTGAATGTATATCATCCTTGCTGGGAAGCTGGTCTATAGCAGAGAATTGCTTAGTTGGTTAGTGAGCCTGGTTGACATGCCAGCATCAGCAGCTCAACGTGGATTTATGTTTTTCTTGTCAGTGTGACCAAAAGCAAAACTAACACCTTGTACCTGTGCACATCACATTTAGTGGGGGGAAAGAAAGCATTTTCAGATAAAGAACAACCTAGTACTATTCTCCAATATTAATGAAGCCTTGAGCCCTTTCCTGCAACATAGTAACTCTCCTGAAAATAATTGTATCCTTGACTCTGCAATGCCAATGGCCGCAAATGTGGTGACCCTTACAGATAGAGGAATTATGAGGGAAAACTGCTTTTCCTCCTGTGAACAGACTAAATATAACCTTGGTAACCTGGTGGAGTTTTTTCCTTAAATACCTGCTGTGTTTTTAGTTATATAGTTTTCTCAAGCCTGGGCTCCCTTGCAAACATTGTTAGTAAAAAGGCTTTTCTTAATACTTTTGTCTCTAAGATTATTTTGCATGCACGTGCATTACAGTCAGAAGATGAAAACCTTTTGGAACAGAGTATGGCACGTATGTGGAAATGAAAGAAGGCCAGTGGCTGGAGGGTCTACTGTGTTGCAGTCAGAAAAGTTTGAACTAGAAAGTGTTAGCTTTTTGTCCTAACAATAATCAAAGGTCAGAGTTTTAAAGCAGAAACAAGATGGGTCAGTGAGATATTGTGTAGTGGAGCCAAATTCTGAGCAATAAGGAACATGAGTTAGAAGATCTTACAAAAACTGAACAGTGATTTGAGCCATGCAGGTGGAAGTGCTAGGTGGGTCTGATGCTCCAAAAAGAACTCTACCCTTGGCATAAACATTTGGGACTTCTCTGTAGGTATGTGGTCATTCAAAGCCACGAACTTGGATGAAGCTGTGTAGGGGGAGAGGACAGAGTAAGAAAAGAGGGGAGCCTTAGAAATAGAAAGGCTTAAGAAACTCCCAACAATTACCAGCTCAAGAGGAACAAGCTTCCAAAAGGATACTGAGAAGGAATGACCCAAATGCAAAGAGAGTGTTCAGCGAAGAATGTTTTAGAAGGAGGTGATGCTATTGAAAGGTCAAATGAAATAAGTTTTGAAACTTATTTTGGGGGCTTACTTACATGGAGTTATAAATGTCTAGGATTCAAAAATATTATGGGTTTGCTTCACTATCTCTTATTGTTACATTGCAGACATGTGAAACACACCTAATTTTTGTGGAGTTTTTTTGTTGTTGGCAGTTGGGTTTTGATGTGTGTTTGTGTTTGGCAAGATTTACCCTCATGTCTTTATTGAATGATTTTGCCACAAATACTCCCAATGTCAATTTCTCTTAATTTTTGCTCAGTAATAATATGAATTTTAAACCTCTATACACATGTTTTCAACTCAAGCAAGGCTAATTATTCTCTACTCATCATTTTAACTTTAACTATTGCTTTGTTATTTTTCATGGTTTGTTCTGTATGAGTCGTTTTCTAAACTTTTATTATGGTAAAAAAACAGATCTTGTTTATCAGATTTTTAATACTGTACGGTACAGTATTGTTATCTATGGGCACGATATTATAGACCTATAGAGCTGAAATTTTACACGTGTTGATTAGCAGGACCCCTGATCCTCTTCCCCTCAGCCTTTGGCAGCTGCCATTCTTTCCTTGGCTTCTGTGAGTTTGACTCTACTAGATACCTCATATAAATGAACCATGCCGTATTTGTCCTTAAGATTCATCCATGTTGCATAGTTCAGGAATTCCTTTTTTGTAAGGCTGAATGATAAATACTCCATTGTATGTAATACTGCATTTTCTTTATCCATTCACCCATTGAGGGACACTTGGGTTGTTTCCATATCTTAACTTTTGTGACTAATGCTGCAGTGAACAGGGAGTACAAATATATTTTTAAGACTCTAATTTCAGTTCTTTTGGATAAATACACAGAGGTGGGATTGCTGGATAATACGGTAGTTTTGTTTTTATTTTTTTGAGTATCATTCGTACTGTTTTTCATAGTGGCCCTCATTTTGCACTCCCACCAACAGTGTACAAGTCCTCCAATTTCTCCACGTCCTCATCAACATTTATTGTCTTTTTTATTTTATAATAGCCATCCTAATAGATGTGAAATGATACCTCATTGTAGTTTTGATTTGCATTTCCCTTCTGGCTAGTGACATTGAGCATCTTTTCATATACCTATTGGCCATTTGTCTGTCCTCTTGGAAGAAAGGTCTGTTCAAGTCATTTGCCCATTTTTAAATTGGATTATTAGGGTTTTTGCTATTGAATTATAGGAGTTCCTCATATGTTTTCAAAATTAACCCTTTGTTTACATACAGATACACAGTTTGCATATGTTTTCTCCCATTCTGTCAGTTGCCTCCTTATTGTTCCCTTTGCTGTGCAGGCACTTTTTAGTTTTATATAGGCCCATTTGGCTTTTTGGTTTTGTTTTAGTTGCCTGTGCTTTAGTGTCATGCAAGAATATATTATTTGCAAGTTGCTTATCTATTTGCCCTTCTTTGTTACAAAATATTTTCTGATTCTAAATCCTAAGAGGAATTTATAATCTACATCTTTTATTTAAGGGACAGTGTTAAAACTAATGAGTTAAACATTTTAGGATCATTACCCAAGGGACTTACTAAATGTTGAAGTTTGTACCATCTGAACCTCTCAAAGCTAATCATAGAACTATGGCTAATTCAGTCTTAAAGCCTCAGAATAGTGAACATTTGGAAAGGACTTAAAGCTAATTTGTCATTTTTTTAAAAGAGAGATAAATATTAAATATAGTCTATGTTTCAGTTTCTTCGCAAATATTCCCTTGATCTCTAATCATCATTCTGGTTATACTGCTTATATTTTAGATTGGCACAATAATATTTTAAATGTATTCTTTGTATGGGAAAATATAATTACATACATTTTTCTTTTGCTCAGATATGGAGTATGAAACAAGACAATTGTGTCCATGATTTGCAAGCACATAATAAAGAAATTTATACTATCAAATGGAGTCCAACAGGGCCAGGGACAAATAATCCAAATGCCAACCTTATGTTAGCAAGGTAATATTTATGTTCTACTCTTCCTTTTATGAGTCTTCCACACAAAAACCTTCTAATAAATATGACAGAGTTAGAAAAGATTCCATGAAACGGGAATGTATCCTTCAAAAATGTTTTTTTTTGATGGAAACATTTAAACTTGGAGTTTTATTCTTATTCCAGGGCATCATGGATATTTATATCTGGAGTTATCAAATATTTACTGATGATATCCAGTATTAATTAAACTTAAGTAATTGAGGCATACTATAATAAAGTTTCTTAAGCGTTAAAAAAATAAAATTAAAAGTATAGTTAGTACATTGTTCAAAACCATGGATCAGTCAATATAGAAGAATTATTTAAAGAGCTAAGGGATACAGTGAAGTTAGCTCATTTTGGTATTTTTCAATTCGAGGGCTCAGAGATGTCCTTAAGCTGGCTTTTCTCCTCTATAGTTTTGCTTCCAGAACACTTGTTCCCTAACAGCCCAATATGCATCTCATAAGGAACTTCTTGTGGCTGGCTACTAGAAATGACTGAATATTATCAGTTGGGGGTGGGGCTTGGGAATATTCCATTACTTATAAAGTCATTTTGTTTCCTCCTTTGTTAGTGCATCCTTCGATTCTACTGTTAGATTATGGGACGTAGACCGAGGAATTTGCATCCATACTTTGACAAAACACCAAGAGCCTGTGTACAGTGTGGCTTTCAGTCCTGATGGCAGGTACCTGGCAAGTGGTTCTTTTGACAAATGTGTGCACATCTGGAACACACAGGTAGGTCTCAGTTATTTAAATCATCACCTGCTTTCGTAGTTATTAAGAAGCACTTGAGTATATAAATTCTCTTTTCTCTTTTGGTTGTCATTCCTTTTATGACATTAGCTCAAACGTTAGTTTTTAAGTGAGTACTTTTTTTGAATTTACAGCCAAATAAAACTGAAGCCAACTGAAGTTATATTTTCCTAATGTAGAACAGAATTTAGAAATAAATTTAGATTCTTGTTTTATTTTTTTCAAGTTTGCTGACTTAAAATGTGAGAGTTTAAGAGGCCTGTTTAGATAAATGATGTATTTTCTTTATTTTTAAAAGACTTGTCTTTGAAGGAGCTATAAATGAGCAGTTAATAAAATGTACTAAAGAACAAGCTTTTATGGTTGAACACAGTGATTTATTAGGAATAAACTTAAAACTATACTACCTTGTAGGGACAATAGTATAGAGAGATCCTTTCCTAAAAATGGAGAAAATAGCCAGTTACTTTAATTTGTTTCATCTTCTCACTTTTTTAGTGTTTATGCTCTGTGTACTCTTTTTTTACTAGCAGTCGCTTGACTCCCTCATCCCATCAATGACCACTTCTTAGGTGGTCATAGTAAACCCGTAATCAGTTACTGTGAGCTCTTTCTCTTTGTGTAGCTGATCATCATCGTTGGTCAGACTATTTTGCATAAATCATCATTTTCATATATCATTTTTAATTAAGTTATTCATTCAAATGGTCCCCCCTAAACACTAAAAAGGTATACACCGGGAGGTCTTAGAGCTCCCATTTTCTTCTTGATCCCCTACAAATTAACTAGTTTTATTAACTTCTCTTTCATTCTTCCTGACATTTTTTGTGAATAAAAGTATTAAGATTCTGTCATTTTTATACTCTCACTCTTTTATTTTTTAATTTGTATTTTTAACCCCCTTGGAGTTGATTTTTATATGTATGATATGAGGTCAGGATCTAATTTTGTATTTCTAATAGATAGCCATTTGTCAAAACACTGTTTACCCCTTTGCCATCTCATAATGCCACTTCTTTCATATACCATGTTCATGGTTTATTTATAGATTCTCTTGTACTTCATTGATAGACATTTATATATACCTGCATCATTAGCATAGTTTTAATAACTAACTTTATAGATCCCGCCTCATTGTCTTTTTCCTCCATTAAAGTTTTATAATTTCTTTATGAAGATCTTTTTTTTAGATCTTAATTTATTCTGAAGTGCCTTATGGGTATTATTGTTAACCATGAATGACGTCTTTTTAAAAATACATTCCTTTTACTTACTGGTTGTTGCTCGTGTTTGGAACATTATGAATTTTGGTATATTGGACTGAATCCACCCACCTGTCTGAGCTCTCTTACCAGTTTTAATAGTTTAGGTTTTCCCTTGACTTTCCTTTAATCTTTTTTGTTGTGATTGAATAGCAGAGACTGTCTAAATATATAATCTATAGGTAATCTGCCAGTTGTATACATTTTCAGTCTTATTTACTCGATTGTGAAAAAAATCAATTTAAATGAGATTTGGGTGTAGAAGTGTAGGATTTTAATGGAAGATACAGGTGGGCTTTTAGGGGCATTTGAGCAACTGTCCATACTGTTTAGATGTATCACTGTTGTGTATCAGAAAGAATCATTTCATTTTTTTAAGTTTGAAAATAGTGAACTACATCTAGTGAGTTTTTAGTGCAGTCACTGTTTTTTTGTCAAATGTAAATCCAGTTTTTTCTTTCCTCATTTGGATTGTCATCCATATGATATGTTACCTAAGCATTTCACAAGTCATTTGTTGAAGTCTGGTCTGAACACACACACACACACACACACACACGCACGCACGCACGCACGCACGCACGCAGATTTGAGTAGTGCTGTTAAGTAGTAGACCAAACCATTGGTCTCCATATGTGCTCTGGTTTGTTGACTATGCTGTTTTGGTTCAATCGTAGCCTAATTTGAGCTTAGAAATTGGTAAGTGCTTTGGAAAGGAAGTTGGTTTTTTAAAAACCCAAAGCTTACTGTCCTATAGATTTTAATTCCTATACATCAACAGATTTTAGATTTTGTTGGTGCCACTCCTTTCTCCTAATTAACCATAGAAATACACTGAAGACCTAACTATACTCACACTTTGATTAATCTTGTAAATTGTAAGAAACTTTAGGTAGGGGGAAGAATATGGTTGAACCTTTCTGATGTGATCAGCTATATCAGTGCACCTATGGTTTCTACGGTGTTAGCAGAATGACTTTGAAGAGGACAGCAAGGAAAAAGAGACTTCTGGCTTAGTAATTAAATTAGGATTGTCTGTCTGAGGAGCTATTTACAAGGTACATGTCTTGCTGCCATGTTTTTAGGTAGATCTGCTACCTCTAGTTTGACCTTTTTAGGTTATCATAAAACTGAGACATACTTCTCTGCTTTGTCAGGGCAGAAAACCAGAAACATATTTTTTATTGTTTTCCAGTTTCTGACAGCAGAGCCTCTGATCTTTGCCCTATTTAGTGACTGGTTTCCTAGGAGAATATATATGTATTTTTTACTGAGTTTATTCAGTGGGTAGCTGAATAATTTTGGTTTCCTTTTTTTTTTTTTAATCTCCTCTATCTTATGGGCTTCTCAGTAAATATAGAGTAACTAACAGACTTACACTGGAATTGTCTTCACTAATTTATTGTACTTTCTCTTTAGGATGTTTTATCAAAGAAATTCGGACTTCATTTTGTCTCATTTAGCCAAACTTATACACCCTTCAATAACAACAGTTTATTTCAAGTCATACATTGAATGCTTACTCCATTATTAACGCTATCAAAGAGGCCAAAGATATCTTAGCTAAGAATGGTTATCAATACTGGAGAAACAGAGAGAGAGAGAGAGAGAGAGAGAGAGTGTGTGACCTCTTGAGAGCAGGCAAGTGTTATTTATCATTTTATAGAAGGATCATCATCACATTTCTAGTGTTCCAAAACTTATAATTTATTTTGGAGTCAAAGCTAAATTCCATCTCTGATTGCTTAGAAATAATGCCGTATAATATTTTATCTCAATAATTTGGATTTATAACAATATATTCTCATTTTTAAGAATCTGTTTTTTCATTTTTTTAGACAGGTGCTCTAGTTCACAGCTATAGGGGAACAGGTGGAATTTTTGAAGTTTGCTGGAATGCAGCAGGAGACAAAGTTGGAGCCAGTGCATCAGATGGTTCAGTAAGTATAATGAAGTGTTTCCAAGGGGGTGGGTGTGCAAGCATAGTAAATAAATGTGGCTTATTGTGGTCGTGACTACAGAAGTCTTCTTTTCAAAATACATTTTATGGCGTTGATTTTTTTACTGGCAGTTGTATGTTTTTCATGTTTATTTCATTCAAATAATATAAACAAAATATAGGCTGTGTTTGCCAAGAAATGGTCGGTTACTTTTAATGTAAACCTATGTTGATGAAATTGCGGGTAGAAGAATACCACTCTGAGAGAGATTTGAATTTTTAATGCCTATTTCTACCTTGTCTTCCTTGCAGAAGAGTGTTGGTGGCCCAGGGCAGGGGGGAGTAGGGCCAGTTGACTCCTGCATTTAGGAATGTGTGATACTGAGAGACTTTCAGGCTAAGGTTGGCTAGCTCTTTATAGAAATAGTAGTTTTGGCTTCCAAAGCTCTGAAGGGAAAGGGAGAATGGAGAGGGTATTAGCCATTAGCTGTTTTCTGAAGCTAGAGCATTATAATCTGAGGTCTCTTTCATTTGAACCCAAAAGACACGAAATGGTCTATCTTGAGCATGTTTTTTTCTATTCTTTAATTAACGGAGAGTAGATCTTCAAAATTTTAGCCATGGTTCCTTCTCTATAGTGTTAGCCCATAGTGGTTTCCTCCACCTCTTAGACTATTTGTCTGATTTCTGTTGGTTAAGTGCCCAGTGCCATGATGACTGTTGCTTTACCAGTTTCGTGACCTAGGAGATAAACATTAAACTGAAAGTGTGCAATGAAATTCTTAACACACTGTTGACTATTTTAATTTCTTACAGGTTTGTGTATTAGACCTTCGGAAATAGCGCTACTAGTTGGAAGCCATGGACCGACTATGAATGTGTACATAGCCAAAATGACTGTCCCTGACCCATGTACTGCTATAGTCCCACTTGAACCATGGCCAGTCCACTACAGCCAAATCTAAAAGAAATATATACATACAGTGTATATAAACAAAATTGCACCCTGAAGATGACAGAATTTTGTCACAGCTTGTGAATTCTGTTCACCAAGTGCTGGAATCTAATCTGCTGTGCCCCTAAAATAGCATTTAGAAGTTTTGGATATGAAAAACAGAAGAGAGAGAGAAATATGCGTTATAAAAGCAGCCCATATGTGTACCAGTTTTTGGATACTAATGACAGCCTTGTTTCTCCCCTTTGAATCAGAAGACACCATGGATTATATTCTTTTTTCCCTTCAGTAGTTGAGCAGTTTGTATGTACAGAGAAAATGGACTTAACAAAAACTTGCAGCAGTAGTTTGTTCTTGCTTTTAAACTTCGTTTTTGGTTTAGTTTATGGATGCATGAAGTAAGGGAGTGACTCAGTTTCTTGTTTATATTTTTTTCACCTTTTAAACAAAAAATTCTGAAAAATATTTTAATGCATTCTTTTGAAGAGATAGATGTTTGGTACATTTTATGGCTCCCAGAGCATATATTCAATCGGTGCATGTTGTGGAAGGGGGAATTGGAAATTGAATGAAAATATATGACTTTTGGTCATGTCAATCTGTAAGACACATCAGTAAAAGGATATTATGCTCTGTTTTTTTGTTTTGTTTTTTTTGTTTTGTTTTTTGTTTTTTTTTTTGTTTTTTTGTTCTTTTTTGGTGGTGTGGCTTAAATGCAATAGTTTATTTTTTTGGGACATATTTCTGCCAATTAAAGACTAGAAGGGCACAAATTTTTTTAATACCATAGAGAAGTTGCATAAAAAAAAAATCTTCTGATGTTTTGTAGCCATAACTAAATTATGGTTAAAATGTGCACTATTGTGAAAAGGAGCAAAGTAGGTTTGGGGTTTTTTTTTGTTGTTTGTTTGTTTGTTTGTTTTGCTTTGTTTTTTAAGAGATTAAAATGTTTCTGGATAAGGATTAGCTTCTCAAAGTGTCCATCATTCTGTGTAGAAGCTTAAATATGTAATGTAACCAAACTCCAGTATTAAAAATCTCTCATGTTGTTTTTCTTTATACAAAGCAAGATAACGGCATATAACACTGCCATTACATGGCAAAATGTTTGCTACCTTAGTTTAAAAACAATCTTTAAAACAAAAGACTTGCTTCAAGGTGTTTTTAAATAGCAGTGATTCAGAATTTAAAAAAAAAAAAAGTATAATTGCACTAAGCTCCCTGCTGCTCTGATTCTGCGTTCGTGGTACTTGTGACTACAATTTTTTTCAAATACGGATAGATTTAAGCTGCTATTTTTTTTCCTCAGTAATCACTACTATATGTCTGTTTATAATATCAAGTAATTTCTGAAAGATATAGGTATCAGAGCAAACCTCTTCTTGTGTTCATGCAACTGAAAGCTAAAACACACAGAATTTGCAAATGATAGCATGGGGCTGTGTTTATATGTGTGACTAACAGGGTTTGTCATGATTAATGTAAGTATCCAAAAGTGTCCATTTTGAAGAGAATAATTGTCAAATTGATATCTCAAAGACTTTAAGGAGTTGCTTATTATTAAATTTGCTTAGCAAATTTATAACACTATTTCCGTCACTAATTATTTTGAGGCCTTTACTACTAAAATTTTAACCTGTGTTTTAAGTTGAACTAGAAACCGATTTAACCCCAGTAATGCAGCTTTGATTTTCAGCACTTGTTGTTTTGCTATTTTTACAAAACAGCATTGATTGAAGCAAGTCTTGGTTTTACTAAGGTAGGATAGCATTTGCTGTTGGTAAAGAGAATAAATACACTTAATTTCACAATACATTGTTATATGTACCCCAGTTATTGTTAGTGGGGACTATGATACTGTAATAATAATTTTTAAAATTCACATCCAGAGAGGCAGTCATTCATGATGGTTTTGTGCCAGCTATTTTTAGGGTTTGGGATCACATTATAGATATTTAGAACTATTACCCTGTGACCTATGTAGGAAACCTAATATGCTGAGTATCTGGCACTTGAAATCCTGCTTTTATTGCTAGAGGTCCACATCTGTGGTTGACCTCTGTTGTTGTTTTAAAAAAATAAATAAAAATTTAAAAATCTGTGCAATAATTTTTAAATGTGCTCCCAGGAATAGACACAAATGTTTTGAGTAGGTTTAAGCTGCATTTTCCTTTAGTGATGCATCTGTCAATTGCACTGAATTTAAATCTGAAAGTCAGAGGTGATTATTGATAGTACTTTTGTATTTTGATATGGACAATTTATTCATTTGCATACAGTTATTGACTTTTTTCCCCCAGCTGATTAAAAGATAGTCAAGAAGTTCTGCGGTATAGCTGCCAAAGTAGGCAGCTACACTTTGATGGTATTGTCACCTTTTCTTTCTTTCTTTTTTTAATCTTTAGCTGTTTTACTTAAGCATAATAGCCACAATAGGACATATAAAAGATTATAAATACAGAGCTTTATTATCCTGAAGTCTTGGGTCTTTTAAGTATATTCCTTATCGGAAAGGTATCCATTTTGTAGGCTTGGGTTCTTTATGAGCATACAGTTGTTTGTTTTTGCTGCTGTTCTCGCCATCATCATTGCCTGCTGATGTGCCACGATGCTGCTCCAGTAGACAAAAGTAAGATTGCCTCGAATTTGAGCAGTAACTTGATTGTAAGAGACCAAGTTTCACGGCCTGCACAATTCTGTATTTGAGGTTCTTGGCTCATTTTTCCTTCCTTTTTTTTCTGAGAACTTATTCCTGAAGATCAACAGATTCCAGTAGATTTTTTATGGTATTCATTGTATATCATTGTATAAGCTACTGTAAGAAACTTACAAGGAAAAATAGAAAGGAAAACTTGAATGAATAGAGTACTCATTGATTAAAGTAGCATAAAGAAAGAGCAGCTGTCACTCTTAAACTTCATAAAGGAATATCTTTCTTTTTTCTTCTCCATGTAGGAAATCCCATACATTCTTGTATCTGTTCCAGTCCCCATTTCTGTCGTTGATCAGGTACCATCATTGACTTTCAAATGACTTTTAGAAGTGGTAACTTTTAATTTCCTAATAGATTTTAGAGTATATTGAATTCTGTTTTAATTAATAATTCTCTAGGTGAGTATGTTTTAGGATTAAACACCTTTTACAGATTTACAGATACTGAAAGTGCCTCCTTTTGTGGTGTAAAAAACAAATTATGGTGCAAAAAGTAATTATTAGATTGAATTACATGAAGGTTTTTTGCTTTTTGACATATAAAAATGTCAAGAGAAAGGCCAAAGATTTGTACTTTTTCACTTATAAAGCACTCCTTTTTTCCTTAGACTTCTTTCTGTCAAATTAGATTTAATGAGAGAGTACTATTTTTAAGGAGCTATCTGTTTATGTAGAATGATTTTGTTAAGAGTAATGTAAACTATTATTGCATAGAGGCCTGAAGAGGAGTATGCATTTTTGCTATTTAAAGGAATCACAAATGACTGTCCTTATGTGAGCAAAAATGTTAAATTTTACTAGGTAAGCAGAAAAATAAATCTCAAATGCAGTGCTGTTTACTCTTTTCAAAACCGTTTTCATCTTCTTAAGCACATTGTACATTTCTATAGAACCTGCATTTACTCTGACATGCTAAGGGTGGTGCTTGCATTTGGTGAATTACTGTTGACTGTTTCCACAGAAATTCTATTTCAGTGGACCAACATTGTGGCATGGCAGCAAATGCCAACATTTTGGGGAATAGCAGCAAATCTATAAGAGACCCTGGTTGGTTTTTTTGTTTGTTTTTGTTTGTTTTTCCTTATGAATCAGCAGGGATGGGAGGAGAGTAGGGAAGTTATGAATTACTCCTTCCGGTAGTAGCTCTGAAGTGTCACATTCAATATCAATTTTTTTAAACATGATTCTAGTTAAATGTAGATGAGAGAAAAAAGAGGAAGTGTTCACTTTTTTAATACACTGATTTAGAAATTTGATGTCTTATATCAGTAGTTCTCAAGTATTAATAGCATTCTTTATTTCTGCCTTTCTGTTGACAGTGTTGAAGCAGGGTGAATAACTAGGGCATCTTTTTCTTTCCTAGTAAGCCGTTTTACCATGTTTTCTTTGGAGTTTATGCATAAGTTCAAGAAAACATTCTGCATGTTGTATCTAAGTCTGATGTACTTACTTATCCATCTCATTAAAAGCAAACACAGACTACGTTTTGTGGCTCTGTGACCCCTAAATACAGAAGCAATTTTCTTCTTTCCTGACTTTGACATTGTAGCTATGATGTTCTCATTTTGATTTTGGCAAATCCTTTGGGTCTAATTCTGTGAGCCTACCTATAGCACTGGATTAAAATGTCTGCATCATTTCTTTAGTTATCCAATTAACTTTAAAACTGTTGTAAAAGTGTAAACCAGCCCATGACAGTTTTTTGTGCGTGTTAAAGAACGTTCTTGTTCAGTTTTCATGATTCTTGTGTAAGGAAGACTGATCCAGATGTTCTCTGCTGTCCTGGACCATGTTAATTACACTCACGATGTACTTTGGTTCCACATCACAATGATTTGTCCCCAATGACCCTTTTATCCTTTCTAGGCACATTTTTGTTGTTGTTGTTGTCGTTGCGGTTTCCCTTTGCATTGTATTGCTTTGACAACTGTAATTTGAATCAGATCTGAAAGAGGTCCAGAATAAAATATATTTTGATATTATGTTGGCTGTGTACATATATGAAACCTTTGATACCTATGTAGTTTGTATAGACTATTTACTAGTCAAGTAAAGAGAGAGGGATGCTATTTCTTGTTTACAATTTCTTGTTTACATTTTAATTGCATTTACTCCTCCAATGTTTATTGTAGAATAAACTTTTTTTGCTCTGAGTTAGCCTTCATGACATCATACAACATGTCTGTTCTCTCCCACACTGGTGTTTAATCAGTTATAACAATTGCCATCAGAACCCAAACCCACTGTTTTCCATAAGTGTGTTATTTTCTAAGATAGATACTTTAAAGTAAGCCCATAGATAAAATTACAAATTTTACTATTTTATTACTTCTCAAGGAGATGAAATTTTTTAAATGGGATTATTTACTATTTTTATTAAAGAATAATAGAGCATTTAATCAGCTAAGAAGTAACAATCGCATTTGAATTATTTTGGAAAATAATGCTGTATTTAAAAGACATCGTTTCACATAAACTCAAAGAGACCTCAGTTTCATTTGCTTAGTGTGCAAGCTGAGCACAAAATCGTGTGTATATATGTTGCTGAAGATTTTAGGGCAGGATTCTCAACTTCCTTAGTGACATTTTTTTCTTCATGTAAACCAAATCTAGTAAGTTTCTTCCTTAGCTAGTTGCTTATGTTGCTAACAAACCTTATAATCTTTGAAGAACGATACCAGGCACCTTCCGGTTTTAATTAATCCTAGCTCTTAAGAGTTACTTAGAGACTTTTTAAAAGAATCATTGAGCACATTTTTTGTTTTCTTGTTTTCTTGTGTTGTTTTTTTTTTTTTAAGAAACTTATATTCTTCAGGTCTTCTGCCTTTCTTTTCCTTTCATTTCCTTAAGCAGAAACTAACACAGGCATAGACTTGTCATGTTTTATTAAATGAGTTTTTACAGTTGCTAGAACTGTCTGACAGTCTTTCATTTTCAAAGGGTTAACTTTTATTGCATGGCATAGATTAATATTCTGCATTTTACACTTTCAGAAAGTGTTGGACTACTAAGGATTATAATCCATCTAAACTTAAGGTAAAACCAAATCAGTTTCAGTAGTCATGGAAGGGGTTATTTTTAATTTCATAGTTCTTATACTTTGCAATAGATCAAATTTCTCACCTATTATACATAGTAGCAGATGAAAGTTTACTGTTTCCCCAATATATTCATTTGCAAAATGCAGTGGAGGAAAAGACACTATGGACAGTAGATTTATGGTGCTTTTCTCTGCTGTACCAAAGCTCTCTGTCAACAATGAAATGTTAACCCTATGCTACTTTTTCTGCATGTTTCTTCTTAAATGTCATATCTCAATGCTTATTTGTCCTAACTTGTAATATTTTTGTATTAAATTTTTTAGGAGTTCCTTGTAATTTCTTTATAATTTAAAATATATTAAACACAAAGTGTTTAGTAAAGTACAGAAGACAATTATTAATGTTTCTTGGTTGTTGGGTTTGTATGATCACTTATGCAAACAATTCACATTTTAAGAACTAGGAGCGGGATGGAATCTAAGTAGAAAAAGATAATACAATTCTTTTTTTTTTTAAGTTAGTATGTTACACTAATCCAGTGTCAGAATGGTCTGTTTTAAGAGACACTGCACTACCAGAAATATCAAAAGCATAATTTGGAGGGCCACTGGGCCGGACTACTGTAGAGGAATTCAAGCACTGAGGGAATACCTCACGTAGTCAAACTCTTGCATTAAAAATCCAGTCACACTGAATTCAGTCTGAGACATTTGAAAACATTAGCTGTGAGAATCTCATATGTTCAAATAAAAGGATTTTGAAAAATCTACACATTGTCAGGCCCTCTTCCACATAAGCTCTTTTTGACTCATTTTACATACACTACTTGACTGGGTTAATTATTTCATTTTCCAACTTGGGTACCTGAGGAGCAGTATACCTCAGTAGAGGATAGGGAATAGCTCAGTTAGCATGGATATCATCATAAAGACCTAGTCAGATCAGACAATTAAAGTGAAGTTTAATAGCACATAAAAATGTAGCTATGTACTGTGTTTTAAAATATTTCCATTTAAGTGGCTGAAATAATTTAGTGTTTGGAAATAAATTGAAGTATGAAGTTCTGCAAATGTGGTGTTGAAGGAAATGAAGTCTTAACGATAAATCCACACTAAATTAGAGGTAAGTAAACTTTTTAACAATGTTGATTAACCAGGAGTCCATTAAACTCTTTTTAAAGAAAATACTGGGCCCTACTCTGAACCTACTGGCTAATATAGGATAGGGATGTGTGCATTCTTTGTGCTTGTTTGTTTGTGTGCCATAGATGATGGTGAGGGGGGCGGCTAGGGTAGGAAGGAGTTGTGTAACTGGCATGGTGTGTATTTATTATAAAACATATGCTTGTAAGGAAATTGAAAAATAATAAATTCCCATTTCCATGCTTCTAGCCAGTTCCTCAGTGGAAACCACTGTTAATATTTTGTCCTTGCAAATATTTTTAATACTAAAAAAAAAAAAAAGGAAAACATAAACGCAATTCTAGTTTTTGCTGATTTCAAAAACTTTTTCACTGAAATCATCAAAGACTTTTGTCCCACTAGTGTAGAAGTACCGCAGAAGTAGAGTATACCATAGAGGTTCTATGAGCATGAATTTCGCCAGATGGCCTTGGCTGAATCTCAACTCCACTGTGTAACTGTTTGACCTAAGGAGCTATTTTCCTCATCTTCCCATTTGTGAAATGTGATAGATTGGTTATAAAGATGAGAACTGTTTACCACACCCAGGCCCTTAGAGAATTGTGCCTGGTTGTATCAAGTGCACTATGGGATGCCATTATTTTGATTTTTAATGGTTACATTATATTATACACCATAATTTAGCCCCCTGTAATGTAGATTTTCTACTTCACTGTTTCCTGTTATAAACAGCAAGCAGTACAGTAAACAAGTATTTGTGTATCTGTAAGACAGATTCAACAGCTGATTCTGTTGGACACACACTGGTTAGTAGGCACTTAAAAAGACTGGAAAACTCAGTATCCACCCATTTCCTGCATTCACCAAGTCTTATTTCAAAAGGAATCACTTGGGAATTTGTACATGGGAGATTTCTTGGGAAAAGTCATCAGGTCATTTGTCTATTTACTCTACGTGCATACAGAAACAAGAATAATTGAAACCAATAGATAATAATCAGGTGACTGGAGTTAGCAGAAAACTAATCTTTTAAGCCCATCTCACTAGTCATTAACTATTCGAGGTATGACTAAGACTTTGTTAAACATGGAACATTTCTGCCATAAAGCAAAATATATAAATTAAATCCAATTATAAATTTCATAGAATTATCAGGATTTAATGGCATCTACTAAAAATATTTCTGGGAACCAAATTCCTAGTCCATGTGCTAGAATAGCAGACATTTGTTTTTTTTCCAGGACTTCGTAAAATGCCATTTTTACAGAGTTTACCTTCTTGAGTCTTCAGCATATATGTATTTGTTGAATATCTAGAGTATGTCCCAGGAAGTGTGTTGACCACTGGATATACAATAGTGAGCAAGAGGAAAATAGGTTTTGCTCTTGTGAAGTATTAGGGGATTAGGTTGAAGAAGCACCTGAACTTGCTGCTATTCAAGGTCGTGTGGGGGGGTTTCGTTTTTTGGTTTTTTAAAGATTTTATTTATTTATTTGACATATTACAAGCAGAAGGAGAAGCAGGCTTCCTGCCTAGCAGGGAGCCCAATGTGGGTCTGGATCCCAGGACTCTGGGATCATGGCCCCAGTTGAAGGCAGATAGCCAACCAACTGAGCCACCCAGGCGCCCCTCAAGGTAGTGTGTTTTTAGTGGCAGGGAGTACCCCATAGTTTGGGCTGTTGCTGCCTTACACTAGGAGAGCTTACCTGGCTATTTGGTCCTGGGACACCCAGTATGGCCCTCGCTGTGATCCACTCTGCACCTATAATTAATTACTTGTTATAGGTGACTCATGTAATGATTGCAATTATAATTTTTAATAGTCTGTATTTTCACCTCCACTTATTACTTTAAACATTGTCCATCCCTACCATGAAAGGCAGAAAAATGAAACACTTGATCCCTCCTCACTGCAAGAGGTTTGTTACAATTTTCCCTTATTAATGACAGACGTTACTTCTGTTAACGACAGGAACTCATAAATGGAAACCTGTACCAATCACTGTGTCTCTCAAACCTCACCCCTGCTAGGTTTCCAAAGGCATTTACACAAGAAACCATATGTGAACCAAAGTACCTCTTCATTAATTGCTATGTGAGCTACTCCTACCAACCAGTTAGCTCTCAAGAGAAGCTGGTTTGGAGTTTGTGGTTTAGGGCTTTGCTACTCAAAATAGCCCAGCAACCTCACCTGGAAGCTTGTTAGAAGTCATTACAAGTTCCACACAAGGTTCAAATGAATCAGCAGCTGCAATTTAACAGGATCCCTCAGGTAAATTGTATGCACATAAAGTTTGAGAAGAAGAAATTTAGGGTCCAAGTCAAAATAGAAGATTTTGTACCACTTCTCCCCCACATCTCTCCTGAATTCTTTGAACAACTTATCTTGAGATCCTATAACATATTTGCTGGTTGTGGTAGGGGTAGAAGAAAGGAGGAAGAGGTCCCCAAGAGATACTCAGACACAGCTTACTGATTAAGACAGTAGTAAAATGCTAGGTAATTAAAGGGTTCTTATAAAATATTAATCCTGCCAATCTTAGCGTCACAGTCAGTATCTCAGGCTCTGACCAATCAAATTAAGTGGGTGAGCATGGCCAAGGTACCCACTCTCTGTGCCCTTATATTGAAGTGGGAATATATTGAACCTGCCCCAGGTTATAGGAATTAAGGAGATGATGCATAGTTTTTAGCACCATGCCCAGCACATAGTAAGGCATGAGAAAAAGTACAACCATTTTTGTTTCCTGGTGGTGATGTAGCTAGAGGATGCTAGGATGATGTGAGGAGCAGAAGTTCCCATCTCCTCATGCTGAGATTTATACAGTTTCCATTGTGTTCTGTAACCACAGCTGTTTATGCTCAGTTTTATACCACAGTAAGTTCAGTTCTCACTTTGAGACCAGGGTTCTTCACTGCTGAGTTCTTTATTTGGAGGAGTCCTGTCCTTTAATTGGATGGGCTTTATCTTCAACTATGGCTAGTGAGTTCTCTCTTGAAGCCTTGTGTGTTTGAGACTTGTGCTCTCTTACACGACACGGTTACTGGATACATTGTTCTTGCATCACATTTTCTCCTATCTCTGTTGATCAGCATTAAAGTTTAAGTCCAGATCTCCCAGGAGGAGAACTAGTGGTAGTCCACCAAGACATGCTAAATCAGAATGCATATGGAGTGAGCTCTCTGGAAGCTTCTAAGTCCCACCAAAACTAGAGAGCCACTGTGGTGGAGCCCCACCATCTCCCAGCAGTGACCACTGCTGTGCTGAAGGCCAAGGCCAACATGGTTTTGTCTCCTTACAGGTAATGTTTCTACACCTGGATTTCCAAGGATTCTTTGCCCTTAAAACTAACTTCTGACGATAGGTATTAATCACTTCCAAATCTGTCCTAGAACATGGCAAACCCTAGTGAGCACAGTAGCCACACATTCATGTTTTCCGTGACTTCAAAAAAAGCTTATTATAATTTTGAATATGTCTCTTACTCATATTTTGTGGAGCCTTGCTACAGGCCCAGCTGCAGTCGGTAACCATGACTCACCAGTGGCACCAATCAACCCATCGTGTGAGTTTTCTACGCTAGTTCTTAGTAGCCCAGGGAAGATAGATGCCTTAAGAGGTGACCAGACTAACAGCACCAAGGAGCACCGAACAGTGTACATTTAGCTAGAGGATCAGCACTCTTGAGGACTTACAGAACATGGGGCCCTCTAGTCAGGACAGCCCTGGGACGGGTGTGGGTGACGCTTGTCAGGAAGTTCCATTTCTGGTATCTGGAAGGTCTCCGTGTGTCTGGAAGGAAGCATCGTGGCCCACCCTGAAAGCAAGGGTAGCTGGAGTAAGTCGGCCTGGCATGGAGGCTTCCGGGGAAAGATACAGCAGCTCTGATGCAATGAGAGGACCTGCTGAACAGGTCATAGAGTTATGATTGCTCTGAGTTGTCCATGAGAACATGTGGCAGTGCTCAGGGGGAGGCGGGGTATGGAATCCAGGCTAAAGGGTGGAACACAGCCGTGTTCTCATTAGCAGTGTGACGTTAAGGGGCTGAGGAGGCTCAATCTCCCACATTCAGTCACATTCTCGTCTGGCCATGCTTGAGACAAAGGCAAGTACCTCCTCTAAGCTTTCCTCTCCCCTTGAGTCGCGTAACTGCCTCTTCCTAGAATGCCTTCTCCCCTTCCTCATTTGTCTAATTCTCATTTTTAGATTCCACCAAGCCAAGGGCTTCCAGGAAGACAGGCCTCCCACCTGCTCCTTGCTCACTTCCTTCTTCCCCTGCCCCCACTCCCAGGGGCTCAGCTGCCCCTTCCACTTTCTCAGTGTCCTCTCCGCAGCTCTGGTTAGACCCTTGGTTCCTGTGCTGCTGCTTACGTTGAGTTCCTGAAAGGCAAACGTATCTACCGGATTTCTCTCTGCATACCCAGAGCCTAGAACAGTGCCTGGAAAATAGTAGCTTTTTGGTTCATTTGAGGCGTTGACAAGAGTGGGAAGTCCCTCCTGGTGAGTACATTGTGAAACACGAGAAGGCGACATACCCGAGTGAGAAAAGCGCCACATTCTTCCTGTGGATTCATGACCTTGAACAAATTACTTCCCATCTGAACACCAATTTTGTTATCTGTAAGCAACATCCACGTAAGATATCTGCTTTCAAGTCGGTTCTGAGGATTAGCAGGCCTATAACTCCTGTAGCCCAGTGACTGGTCTAAGTTAGGCTTTTGTACCTGGCATAATCATTACTACTTTTACAAACATGCCAGAAAAAAAAAATTATATGACAGGATTATTTGTTGAAAATAATTGGTTGTAATTAGATTTTACAAAGCACTGCTATTACTGACATGAACGTGGAAGTGGTTTATTGAACAAACTGTTATTCACGATTGTATTTTGTTGGGATGGAATATCTTAAAATAAGTCATTTTTTGCATGAAACCCAGTTGGATGATAATGGTGATGTGCGTGTCTGTGTGATCAGCCCCCTGTGTTACTTTATCAGCACTTGTTTATGTCTTCAGTCTCTACTACATTTTTCTTTTTTTGCATTGTGAAGAATTGGAAAATGCACTTTTAAAAGCAACTCTATGCCAAACATCCATTTTGTGATCTATTATTTATGGAAAAACATCAGAAAACGCATCGATATTAAGAACCGAGTTTCTAAAGACATCACATTTCACATTTCACTTTCTTTTGGCTTCCATTTCAATTATCTCACTTAGTCTTCAATTTTGAAACATTAATCAAGGTCAAAAGAGCACTCTGCTTTTGAGTGTTCAGTCACATTTGTCTTTCAGGCATAGACCTTTTGTTCTCTAAATTTTTCCCCCTTGTGGTAGTAATACATGCTCATTTTAGAAAATTTTAAAGTACAAAATGCTGGGGTGTGTGTAAATAAAGAGAATACCAGAGGTGTGAACTTTATCTAGCTTTGAGCAGGATTCCTAAGTACTGCTAAGTGTCGTCCTAAATTTAAGCCACTTCCGTGAGGAATAGAGAGGACATCCTGCCGACCAACACCAGGCGTGTAGCGTGAATGTCGAGTCGCTGAGATTGTGGAGTTGTTAGGGTAGCATACTCCCTTTCCTCCCCTTCCCCTGACTCACCTGGGCGTTCTCTCTCAGAGCAGTCTCTGCTAATCACACAATATTCTGGACACTTTATTATGCATTCGGAAGCCTAAATCAGTAAGTTTTGTTTTAAAGAGGATTATGCAGCCCTTGTTTTTGTGTGATTTGATTTGACTTCAGCTAATATATTAAAACATCTTTTCATGTCATTCTTATTAAAAACAGCTTTGTTGAGCTCTAATTGACAAAGCACATATTTAAATTAGACAAGCATATGCGTTCTGACCTATGTACACGCCTGTGAAACAATTACCCTTACAAAGGAACCTGTCACCATCTCTTGCCCCTCAGAAGTCCCTTGCTCTTAGCCCTCCCTGTCCTGCCCCTATCATTCTTAGACAATCACTGAATTGTTCTCTGTCACTAGTCACTGGTTTACATTTTCTAGTATTTTACAAAAATGGAGTCATGATGTACTCTTTTTAGGGGTGGGGGTAGCCTAGCTTCTTTCACGCAGCATTATTATTCTATATCCATGTTTCATTCTTTTTTATTGCTAAGTAGTAGTCTATTGTAGGGATATACCATAAGTTATTTAACCAATAACCTCTTGAACGTTTGGGTTGTTTCCACATTTTGACTCTGACTGATAATGTTGCTATGACGATTCACGTACAAGACTTATTTATGTGTAAGACAGATACTTTATTTCCCTTTGGTAAATACCTAGGAATGCAATGGCTGGGACATACTGTTATGTGTGTTTATTTTCCTAAGAAACTGCCAAACTGTTTTTTAAATTGGGTGTATTATTTACTGTTTTAACATTTCAACCAGCAATGTGTGAGAGTTCTAGTTATTCCATAGCCTTAGCCACTTGATATGGTCAGTCTTAAAAAAATTTTTGTCTTTTGGATAATTTTAAATTTACAGAAGACTTATGAAGATAGTACAGTAAGTCAGCTTCCCCTGGGAGTAGTACATTTGCTGCACTTATCTAAACTAAGAAATTAACATTGCCATGATACTTGAACAAAACTAGAATTTGAACAAAACTAGATTTCACCAGCTTTTCCCACCAATGTCCTTTTTCTGTTCCAGGATCCAGCCCAGCACAGCACGTTGATTCACTCAAAACAGTCTCCTCCAATCTGTGACACGGTGTCAGCCTCCCTGTTTTCTGTCCTTGCCATTTATAAAGAACTCTAGGAAAATCCTCCATAGAATGCCTCTCAAGCTGGGTTTGTTTGATGTTTTCTCATGATCAGAGTGGCATTATTTATTTTGGGGGAGAATACAACAAAATCAACAAAATTTAAATCTCATCATCACGTCATTGCAAGGGATACACCAAATCAACATGATTCATGGTGATACGAATTTCGATAATTTGGTAAAGATAGTGTCTGCCAATTTTCTCCACTGTAAGGTTATTACTTTTCATTTTCATATTCTATTCATTAGAAATGAATTACTACCAATTCCAGTACATACTCAAGGGGGAGAGAAATTAAGCCCACGTCTTGGAGGAAAGAGTATCAAATAATCTATGGACATATGCTGAAACCACTACAGAAACTAGTACCTATTAGAGAGGATGTTTTGAGGCTGTGTAAATATCCTGCTTCTCTAAGTGTTGCTGCCTCCTTATCCCATTCATTGGTGGATCTTGCCTGCATCAGTTATTTACTGTGGTGTTTTAACAGTGCTTTTCTATTTTCCTTGTCCACCTTACATTTTTTATTTGGAATTCTGCAGGGAAGATTCATCCCTTCTCTCATATTTTGTTTGTTTGTTTATTTATTTAATAACTTACTTGTATTAGTGCAAAATGTGGTCCCTTAAGACCACTCTCACTTTTGGGTGCCTGGGTGGCTTAGTCGGGTGAGCCGCTGCCTTCGGCTCAGGTCATGATCCCAGGATCCTAGGATCGAGTCCCACATCAGGCTCCCTGCTCGGCAGAGAGCCTGCTTCTCCCTCTCCCTCTCCCTCTGCCTGCCTCTCTGCCTACTTGTGCTCTCTCTCTCTCTGTCAAATAAATAAAATCTAAAAAAAAAACAAAAACAAAGAACACCCTCACTTTTGACATCAACTGCAAGCTTGGGGGTCCTCAAGACAAACTTAAGGCTCAATAAGTCACTAAAAGGACTTCCAGAATTTAGCAAAGCCATTATACTCACAGTTGTTTATTTATTTTTTCAAGATTTTATTTATTTGAGAGAACAAGTGAGGGGGGGTAGGGGCAGAGGGGGAGGGAAAGGGACAAGCAGACTGCACTGAATGTGGAGCTGTTTGCGGGCTTGATTTCAGGACCCTGAGATCATGACCTGAGCTGAATTCAAGAGTGGGACACTTAATCGACTGGTCCACCCAGGTGCCTCTCACAGTTGTTTACTACAGTGAATTAAACTCAGCCAAGGAGAAGAGGACAGGGCCCAGGAGACACCAAGTGTAGAATTTCCGGTTATACTCCCCCAATGGAGTCATGCCAACAGCATTTCCTTCTCCCAGTGATGATGTGTGGCGACTCTGCCAACCAGGGAAATTTGCCCAAACTTTGGTGTCCAGTTTTTATTGGGGTTGGGTCACATAAACGTAGTTGATTACTCCTGTCATTGACTGTAGTTTCCAGCCCTTCTGAAGGCTGAGCTGATACTGAGTGGCCCAAAGCCCCCCCCCC
>LNAC01000606.1:159611-209797 GCA_002007465.1 Ailurus styani | reverse complement strand
TCCCATCACAGTGTTAGCATAGATTATCTGGCCTGGTCCAGGGCCTCAGGTAAACAAAGACATTTTTATCAGGCAGGACACCCGAGGGCTTAGAAGTTATCTCCCAGGAGTCAGCGGCAAAGGCCAAAGGTCTCTTCAAGCAGGATTAATCCTTTACTGAGAAATTGGTATCAAATTGTAGATACTTGTTTTGTTCTTTAGGTTAGAATCCAATGCTATCATTATTTTGTTACTCACATGTTCCCTATTTGGCCACTGAGGGGTCTTTTATCTCTGCTTCTGTGCCCTTTCAGCCTGCCTTCTCCTTTTTTTAAAAAAAACACTTTGCCACTTTTTGACACTTCAGGATACTTCAAGTGTATCTAGTATTTTCCCTGCCCCAGCTATAGAAAAAAGCTCTTCAAAGAGCTCTGTTTCCTTTTATTGGAGAACATGGCATTCAGAAAACAAGACCTAGGCTTTATGTATGTCCATTGCTACTAGGTCCCTTTCCTGGCTAGAGCTCGCACACAAATACATGTGTGTATTAACCCATGTATGCTTATGTCTTTATCTATCTTTATATATGTTAAAATAAACATGAGTTCACACTGATATCTCTGACTCTAATCCAGGACCACTTTGGTTCATTCTAGCCTTTCCCCCCCTTGTCTACGTGTCACTTCTCTCTTGTAATGCAGCTCTGATTATCTAGAATTTATTTACTTATTTGTTCCTAAGTAAAGCAGTTGTACAATTACCTAAAGCAGTTGCACAGTTACTGTGTCCCTATATAAAACAAAATGTATCAACTATAATACAGTGGCTTTTTGTACCGTTCCTTCCCCTCACGGAATCTAGTCAGAGCTGTGTTTCCCAATGTTATTTAGAGCTTCCAGTCCAAGATACCCTGGAAGTCCCTGAACTCAACTCCACAGGCACACCAAATTTATACCTATTGATTTGATACCTATTGATACCAAATGTACACCTGTTTATAGAGCAACTCCTCCTGAAGAAGAGCAGAGTGCTGACTGGACGGCTTCTGCACCACAGAAGATGGAGAGAAGGGCGTGGGAGAAGGGCAGGTGCGGCGGAGGCAGTGGGGGTCGGGAGGGAAGCCCCACTTCCCACCCTGGGAACTGCGGTGGGGGACAGGACTGAGGGCCCTGGGGTACAGAAGAAAAGCCTCAGTTTAAAGGCAACTAGAATAAAAAGGAACCAGTGCTAGAACCTAGGGAGGCTGTGGGGAGGAGGGAGCCACTGGGACTCTGTCTGGGCCTGTATTAACCCATGTATGCTTATGTCTTTATCTATCTTTATATATGTTAAAATAAACATGAGTTCACACTGATATCTCTGACTCTAATCCAGGACCACTTTGGTTCATTCTAGCCTTTCCCCCCTTGTCTACGTGTCACTTCTCTCTTGTAATGCAGCTCTGATTATCTAGAATTTATTTACTTATTTGTTCCTAAGTAAAGCAGTTGTACAATTACCTAAAGCAGTTGCACAGTTACTGTGTCCCTATATAAAACAAAATGTATCAACTATAATACAGTGGCTTTTTGTACCGTTCCTTCCCCTCACGGAATCTAGTCAGAGCTGTGTTTCCCAATGTTATTTAGAGCTTCCAGTCCAAGATACCCTGGAAGTCCCTGAACTCAACTCCACAGGCACACCAAATTTATACCTATTGATTTGATACCTATTGATACCAAATGTACACCTGTTTATAGAGCAACTCCTCCTGAAGAAGAGCAGAGTGCTGACTGGACGGCTTCTGCACCACAGAAGATGGAGAGAAGGGCGTGGGAGAAGGGCAGGTGCGGCGGAGGCAGTGGGGGTCGGGAGGGAAGCCCCACTTCCCACCCTGGGAACTGCGGTGGGGGACAGGACTGAGGGCCCTGGGGTACAGAAGAAAAGCCTCAGTTTAAAGGCAACTAGAATAAAAAGGAACCAGTGCTAGAACCTAGGGAGGCTGTGGGGAGGAGGGAGCCACTGGGACTCTGTCTGGGCCTGTATTAACCCATGTATGCTTATGTCTTTATCTATCTTTATATATGTTAAAATAAACATGAGTTCACACTGATATCTCTGACTCTAATCCAGGACCACTTTGGTTCATTCTAGCCTTTCCCCCCTTGTCTACGTGTCACTTCTCTCTTGTAATGCAGCTCTGATTATCTAGAATTTATTTACTTATTTGTTCCTAAGTAAAGCAGTTGTACAATTACCTAAAGCAGTTGCACAGTTACTGTGTCCCTATATACAAAAACTTTCTACTGAAAGCCCTCTTTGTTGCTTTCAAGTTTGGGGAATTATTAATAAGCTGCTATAAACATCCACATGCAGGCTTTTGTTTGGATACATGTTTTCAACTCCTTTAGGTAAATACCACAGAGCGCAATTAATGGATTGTATGGTAAGAATATCTTTAGTTTTGCAAGAAACTGCCAAACTGTCTTCCAAAGTGGCTTTACTATATGAGCCTGAGAAGAATGTGATTCTGCTGTTGGATGAAGTTGTTTATAGATGTCAGTTGCATCCAGTTGATTGATGGTGTTTTGAGTTCAAGTGTGTCCTTACTGATTTTCTGCCTGCTACATCTGCTCATCTCCGAGAGCGGAAGTCTCCAATGACAATAGTGTGTTCCTCTACTTCTTGTATTTCTATTAGTTTTTGCCTCACGTAGTTTGACGCTCTATTCTTAGGTACATACTGGGTAAGGATAGTTATGTCTTCTTGCAGAACCGACCCTCTTATTATTTTGTAATGCCTTTCATTATCCCTGATACCTTTCCTTGCTTTGAAGTCGGCTTTGTCTGAAAATATAGCCACTCCTGCTTTCTTTTGATTAAGGTTTGCATGGTGTAATTCTCTCCATTCGCTTTTCACCTGTATGTGTATATTTAAAGTGGATGTCTTGCAGATGACATATTGTTAGGTCTTATTTTTTGATCCACTCTGACAATCTTCATCTTCATTCCCCCCAGCTTTATTGAGGTATTATTGACAAAGAAAGAGTATATATATTTTAAGGTGTATATGATGTTTTTGATATACATGTGCATTGTGAAATGATTGCCACAGTTAAGCTAATTAATATATCCATTGCCATGCATACTTACTTTTTTCTCAGTTTGTGATGAGAACACTTGAGATCTACTCTCTTAGCACATTTCAGATATAGAATATGGTATTATTAATTATAGTCACCATGCTGTACTGGAACTTATTCATCTTATGCCTGAAATTCATTCCCTTGGCCAGCATAGCCTCTTTCCCCCCGCCCCCACCCGCCCTGGCTCCCCAGCCCTTGCTAAACACCATTCTACTCTATGTTACAATGAGTTAGCCCTTTTTTTTTTAGATTCTACATATAAATGAGAACACGCAGTATGTGTCTTTCTGTGACTAGCTTATTTCATTTAGCATAATGTCCTTCAGTTTCATCCAAATGTCCTGTCACAAGTGACAGGATTGCCTTCTTTCTAAGGCTGAATGATATTCCTCTGTGTGTGTGCGTGTGTGAGATCCATTTTCTGTATTTGTCCATCTGTCAACACTTAAGTTGTTTCCATATCTTTACTACTATCATAATGCTGTGATGAGCATGGGAGTGCAAATATCTTATCAAGATAGTAATTTTATTTCCTTTGGATATATGTCCCAACGTGGAATTGCTGGATCACATAGTAGTTCTATTTTAATCTTTTGAGATCCTCCATACTGTTTTCCATAATGGCTTTGCTAATTTGTATTCCCACCAACAGTGTACAAGGGTTCTTTTTTCCCCATACCCTTACCAAAGCTTGTGTTTTGACTTTTTTATAATAGCTACCTATCCCGACTGGTATGAAGTGATATCTCATTGTGGTTTTGATTTTTATTTCCCTGATTAGTGATAATGGACATCTTTTCATATACCCGTTGGCCTTTGTATGTTTTTCTTGGAAAAATGTTTATTAAAGTCCTTTATGCATTTTTTAATTGGCTTACTTCGTTTTTTGCTATCCAGTTATAAGAATTCTTATATATTTTGGATATTAGTACCTCATGATTTGCAAATAATTCTCCCCATTCCATAGGTTATCTTTTCATCTTGTTTATTATTTAATTTGCTGTATAGAAACTTTTTATTTTGAGTAGTCCCACATTTTTCTTTTTGTATTTGTTTCTTATAAAATCTCTGTCTTTTATGTGGTACATTTAGATCATTAACATCCAAAGTGATTATTGATATAGGTGGATTACTATCTACCATATTCATTATTATTTTCTATTTGTTACCTTTGGTTTTTTTTTGTTGTCGTTGTTGTTCCTGTTTTTGTCTTCCTCTCCTTTTCTGCCTTTTTTTTTAAAAGATTATGTATTTATTTATTTTAGCAAGAGAGAGACTGAGAGCATGAGCAGGGGAGGGGCAGAGAAAGAGGGAGAGAGAGGGCTGAGAACAGAGCCTGATGTGGACCTCGACACGGGGCTCCATCCTAGGACCCTGAGATCTTGACCTGAGCCAAATCAGGAGTTGGATTCTCAGAGTAGCTCCTTTGCTGCAATCTACTGAAAGTCAGCCCTCGACACAAGGGTTTGTAAAAAACAAAACAAAACAAACAAAAAAAAAACTTTTCTAAAGAATAGACAGGAAAAAGAAAAAAAAAAGAGTTGGATGCTTAACTGACTGACCCACCCAGGTGCCCCTGCTTTTTGTGGTTTTAATTGAGCATTTTATATGATTTTATCTTTCCTAGTCACATACACAGAGGATATAGTAAAGATGCAAAATTGAATATGTTGTTGCTGTTATTATTTTGAATAAACTGTTGTCTGTTAGACCAGTTAAAAATAAGAAAAATGTAAGTTTTTATTTTAACTTCACTTATTCCTTCTCTGATGTTCTTCCTTTCTTTATGTAGATCTGAGTTTCTGACCTAGATCATTTTCCTTCCGTCTAAATATCTTCTTTTAACATTTTGTATAAGGCAGTTCTACTGGCAACAAAGTCTTTCAATTTTTGTCTGGCAAAGTTTTTATTCCTACTTCACTTTTGAAGGATTATTTCACAGGGTACAGAATACTGGGTCGGTGGTTTTTCTTTCTCAAAAGTTTAAATACTTAACTCCATTCTCTTCATGCTTGCATGGTTTCTGAGAAGTTGGATATTATTTTTGTCTTTGTTCATCGACAGATAAAGTGTTTTATTTCCCTCTGACTTTTTCCATTTTTTTTCAATCTTTGTGATTCTGATGTTTGAAAATTATAGGCCTTTGTTTTGTTTTGTTTTTTTTAATGTTGTTTGAGTTTTTTTGTTTTATTTTTGTTCGTTTATTTTGGCATTTATCCTTCCTCATATTCTCTGAGCTTCTTTCAGAAGGTTTGTTGTCTGACATTAATTTGGAAGGAATCTCAGTCCTTATTGTTTCAGATATTTAGTCTGTTCCTGTCTTTCCTCTTCTGATATTTTTATTAAACATATATTATACTTATTGTAGTTGTCCTTGTATATACTGTTTTGGTTTTTTTTCCAGTCTTTGTTCTCTTTACTTTTTAGCTTTGGTGATTTCTACTGAGATATTCTCAAGCTCAGAAATTCTTTCCTCAACTATATCCAGTCCACCAATAAGCCCCTCAAAGACATTCTTCACTTCTGTTATAGTTTTTTCAATCTCCAGCATTTCTTTTTAGTTCTTTTTTTTTTTTTTTTAGAATTTCCATTGTCTCTGCTTACATCGCCCATATATTCTTGCATGCTACCTACTTTATCCATTAGAGCTTTTGGCATATTACTAATAATAGTCGTTTTGAATTCTCAGTCTCATAGTTCCAATAGCCCAGTCATGTCTGATGGTGATGCTTATACTATCTTCAAATGCGTTTTTTGCCTTTCAGTGTGGCTTGTAATGTTTCCTTGCTAGCCAGACGTGATGCGCTGGGAAAAGCCACTGCTATAAATAAGGCTTCAGTAATGCGGTGTAGGGGGAGGAGAAGCATTCTACAGTCTTAGGATTAGGTCTCAATCTTTCAAGCCTGTGACTTGGAAATGTGAACTTTCAAGTGTTTTTCAGTCTTTTCCTGCCCCTTGAGGTAGGACACGATGGTTAGGGCTGACTGGAGGTAGGTATTTCCCTTCCCTCAGGTCAGTTCAGTTCTGATAATATGTTAGCAGGTTAGGCTCTTGGTAACTAGTTTCTTCTGAGGACAGGACTCATTAAAAAGAATAGGGTGCTCTGATGTATTTCAGAATGGTTCTTTCTTCCCCTGCCTCTTCAGGAAGCACAAGGGAATTTTTGTCTGATTTTTACTGTTGGAATCTAGTTGAGATCTTGTAGGTAAAACCCATAAAGGTGTGGGAGCCCTGCTTGACTAGGTCTCCCTGGAGGTTTTAGCTGTCAGACTTATCCTCACTGAGCCTCCAGCAACGGACCAATTACAGTGCGTGTTTTCCTACCCATGGGTCCCATGGCTGTTTACGCTTTTGCGTGTCTGCTTCTATAAACATGACTCCCTTTGTGCACACTGTGTTTCTTGATCTTGGAGACAGAGGTTTGCCCTATGTCCTCACAGGTCTATGGATCCAAGAAGAGTTGTTGATTTTTTTTTTTTCCAGTCTGTTCTGCTTTTTACTTGTTTGGGCCAAGCAGTAACTTCCAAGTTCCTTACACGTGGGACTGGAAACCAGAAGTTCTAACTTTAATTTACATTGGGACTGCTTGAATAATCCAGGGTAATCTCTCTTTTAAGGTCAGCTGATAAACAACTTTAATTCTCTCTGCAAGCTGAATTCCTCTTTGCCATAGCATATCATACTCACAGGTTCTGAGGATTCAGGTGTGGTTATCTTTCACAGTGTCATTACCCTGCCTATCACACCCCCCCCTTAAAAAAATCTATTTTAGCCCAGCAGCTCTTGGTTCCTCTTGCTGCAGCCCCCGCTGTAGCTGCCGCTGAGCCCTCCGCCACCGCAGCTGAGCAGAAGATGGCCGTGCCTCCCACATATGCTGATCTTGACACAGGGAGCATATGCCAGGGATGTCTTCACCAAGGGTTATGGATTTGGCTTAATAAAACTTGACTTGAAAACAAAATCTGAGAATGGACTGGAATTTACAAGCTCAGGTTCAGCCAACACTGAGACCACCAAAGTGACGGGCAGTCTGGAAACCAAGTACAGATGGACCGAATATGGTCTGACGTTTACAGAGAAATGGAACACTGACAACACACTAGGCACAGAGATCACTTTGGAGGATCAGCTTGCACGTGGACTGAAGCTGACATTTGATTCATCCTTCTCCCCAAACACAGGGGGAAAAAATGCTAAAATCAAGACAGGGTATAAGCGGGAGCACATCAACCTGGGCTGTGACGTGGGTTTCGACATTGCCGGTCCTTCAGTCGGCGGCGCTGTGGTCCTAGGCTATGAAGGCTGGCTGGCTGGCCACCAGATGAGTTTTGAGACTGCAAAGTCTCGAGTGACCCAGAGCAACTTCGCAGTTGGCTACAAGACTGACGAATTCCAGCTCCACACTAACGGAAACGATGGGACAGAGTTTGGTGGCTCCATTTATCAGAAGGTGAACAAGAAGTTAGAGACCGCTGTCAATCTGGCCTGGATAGCAGGAAATAGTAACACTCGCTTTGGAATAGCGGCCAAGTATCAGATCGACCCTGACGCCTGCTTCTCGGCTAAAGTGAACAACTCCAGCCTGATAGGTTTAGGACACACTCAGACCCTAAAGCCAGGTATCAAACTGACGCTAGCAGCTCTGCTGGATGGCAAGAATGTCAGTGCTGGCGGCCGCAAGCTTGGTCTAGGACTGGAATTTCAGGCATAAATTAATACTGTACAGTCATTTAATTTTAAACTATTTTGAGCATAGCTACCTTCAGAATTTAGTGTACCTTTTAATGTTGTATGTCTGGGATGCAAGTATTGCTAAATATCATGTTAGACCTCCAGGTTAAAGATGATTCAGCTTTAAGGTGTTACCCTTTCAGAGGTACAGAAGAAACCCAATTCCACAAAAAGTCCTTTCAGCTGTAGACTTGGGGGGAGCTTGGTGGCCCCTCTAGAGAGTTCAGGTTTCTTTTTTATCTAGAAATGGCTGCAAATGGAAGCTGATAATGTGTAGGCACTTTGTTAATTGGTATTGAGTACATAAATGAAATTATGACTTCCTGAGAATTGAACTGGGTTTTCTACCCAAAGGAAGGAGAGAGACTCATGGATGGTGTGTACAAACTCATCTGAAAGAGACTTTTTTAGACAGATTTTCCTGACCTGTTTCCACTCCAGTCCATCACCTCTTTTACACCAAAAGTAGTCTGCAGGGTGTGGTAGCTGTTTCTTTTGTGCCATTTTGGGGTGGAGAAGGTGGATGTGAGGAAGCCAATAATTCAGGACTTAATTCCCTCTCGTTGTGGTTTTCTGCCCTTGCATCAGAGTATGAAATAGCTTCTAAGAGTCCCAGCTCTGAGCTGGGAAGAGTCTCTGTGACTGTAATCACATTGTGACAACACTTGGAATCTAAATTGGACTTGTTAAATTCTCGCCACCTCAGTTTATTTTTTAGCCATTTAATGGGTACATTTTAGAGTCTTCCATTTTGTGTGGAATTAGATCCTCCCCTTCAAATGCTGTAATTAACATCAGTTAAAGTAAAACTTGAATAAAATATTGACACCTCAAAAAAAATCTATTTGAAAGAAAATAAGATCCTGGGGAATACAGGTTAGAGATCACTCCTACTACTGCTGAGGAGCTGTTGCTATTGCTGAATAATATTTAGAAAGACTGAGCTTCGCCCACCCCTCCTTTCATCCAGCAGGTAGCTAACTGTGTGTGTTCATTATCTCAGGGAAGGCATATGGCAGGGCAGAAAGCAGAAACATTCTCCCAAGTTTTTCTGAATGTTGTTACTCAAACGCTCAGTTCTTAGGGAAACTTACAGGTTTTGGTCATAGTAAGGGTGTTACAAAGAAACATGAAGGGAAAAAGATTTTCTCTAATCCACAGGTAATGGCAGGGAGCAAGGGAGCACAAGGGGGGAGAGAGAGAGAGAGAGAGAGAGACTAAGAGATTGAGAGACAGAGAGAGAAGAATGAAAGTTCAGGGGGTTCCCAGAACAGAGAAGACCATTTCCTGCTTCCGGACAATATTACATGGATTCCACAAAATTCAGAGGAGACTAGCTCCAAGTTGTGTCTAGGCAGATGAGACCTGTGCAGCCAAGCAAAAGATTTCCACATTCCAAGAAGAACCTAGAGATTGCAGAGAATCTCCACTTCTAAAGGGGACATAAAATTGCCAAAAATGTGCTCATCTCTTGCACCAATAAAGGAATATCTGAAAAACACTTCCCTCCCATGCTTTGGCATACCAGAAGGCCGTAAGACTGTGGTACTTCCCAAGGAAAGAGGGTGGTGGGATCGTCATAAAGTACTAGGGTTTTTTTTTTTTCTCTGACCTTTTGGAATGGGGAAGACTGGAGGATGACTCAGAGTCAGAAATTAAGTTTTATTAAAAAACAAACAGACAAAGAAAATTCTGTTTCTTTAACACTTTGTTGAATGGCATTCATTCCTGGTGCTTTGTTGTTAATTTACCTGAAAGTCATTCATTCATGCTACACTTACAAAGTAAACCGCTTCATGTTCAACTATATTGAGGAAGAGCAAGAATAAGAGTTGTTTTTCTATGTATATATCTCATAGTAATTCCATGACAAATGAAACTTATTTAAAAATCTTCAACTGCAAAGTATAATAAAAGTCCCAATGTAAGTTATACTTTGTTAATCAGTTGGTTTTGACACATTCTGATAAACAGTAATAGAAAGATTCAGTGAGGTTTTAATCTCAACCTGCTTAAAATATTTCCCCGCTAAAGTCTATATCATAACATGATAACATTTTTACAAATTCCTTGCTTTCCTTTAAAAGAAATTCTCCAAAATTGCTTCTTGACAGGTAATGACAGCATTTTAGACAAATAGCCTGAAATGATGTTGCTTCATTTTCAATGCTGTGTTCCAAAATGAAATTAGGGTTCTTCAGAGTGAAGATCATTTTTTGAGTTCTCAAATTCAGCTGAAAGAAAACAGAAAAACCTCTCAGTCAATCTGAACGGAACAATTAGAATTCTTGCATGATCACTCAGTACTATGGAAGGAAGCTGCTGGAGAAGGCACCCCTGCAGGTAAGTACTTCTAAATGAAACCCAGGATGCTGCTTCATTACAAATCGCAAACTGACTACTGTAAGAGAGGCATTAAAAAACCACAAGCTCCTCCCTCAGAGGGGCCATTACCTTTCTGTTTCTAGAACCAGAACCTACCATGGAAGTGTTTTGCATGAGTGACTGCCCAAACAGCTGCGTGCCTGAATGGATTGGACTGATTTATTTTGTATCACACATATAGAAGAGTACCTAGCACATGGTTGGTACTCAAAAGACATTTTAGATCGAACGAAGGAAAGAACAAATAAATAGACGAACAAACAAATAAGTAAATGTGGCAACTCATGATTGGTCAGTAAGGTCTGATGTTTGCTATCTCCACAGGGTAAAGACTGCTGCGTGATCAGCTCTTCCCTTCTGCACCAGTGGCCAACTCTCCACCGCTTTACTGGTTTACCGCGCTGTGGTCTTTGAGTGGCGGAGGGAGGAAGGAACATTTGGGTTTGAGTGAGTGGAGCTTTATGCATTTTACCTAACCTCTCAGAAACTGCCCCCTCCTTTGTGACATGAGAAGCATGTCTGAGAATTAACCAGTATCATACAAGGGTGTGCCACCCTGTGCAGATGCTCAATATTGTTATTTGTCGGAGAAAGACAGAGGTTCTGTGATTATGGCAGTGCTTTCCTTTTTAGATAAAAAAAAATGTATGAAATTATAGCTAAAGGTTTTGTTCTTAAAACAGGTGTTTAATTAATTTGGGTCAGTTGGTTTATTTACTAGATTACATTTTCTAAGGCTATTGTTAAGCAAATTCAGCAGAATATGTTCCTGTAAGTCCAAACTATGCTCTTGTTAGTTTCCCTTTCATACCCTTAGGTATCACTTATGAAAGTCATTTTGCCAACTTCTTAAAAACTTTAAAAATAATTGGAAAAAAATGAATTGTGGTTATCATCAAGGTAGGTTAACCTAATTGCTTATGGGACTTCAAACTAGTCTCCATTAGTAGCTTCTCTGTGTATTTACGAAGACAATGAGAACAGTAAATTACAAGATAATGATACTACATTAAGGATGACATTAAAAATACATTTTGCATAAATATTTGAGATTATGAACCTAAGTGAAACATAGAGATTATGAGTTTAAAGACCTAACAAGAGGGGCACCTGGGTGGCTCAGTTGCTTAAGTGTCAGACTCTTGACTTCAGCTCAGGTTGTGATTTCACGGTCTGTGAGATCCAGCCCCTCCACGGGTGGGGTGCTCAGAGAGGAGTCTGCTTGAGATTCTCTTTTTCCTCTCCTTCTGCCCCTCTCCTGGTGTGCGTAAGTGTGCGTGTTGCATCCACGCATGCATGAGTTCTCTCTCTCAAGTAAATAAATAAATCATTTTTTATTGTGTTATGTTAGTCAAGTAAATAAATAAATCTTTAAAAAAATAAGAAAAGTTAATGTTAAGAGGTGTGAAGTGTTTTGGTGAGAAAGTTAAGATGACAGATTATGATCTAATGATCAATCTTCATCTAATGATCTTGGGACAAAGATTTTAGAATTATGAGGGGATACAGAGATAACTTTTATTTTATTTTATTTTTAAAACTTTTTTTTAAGATTTTATTTATTTATTTGACAGAGAGAGAGAGAGAGAGATCACAAGTAGGTAGAGCATCAGGCAGAGAGAGAAGGGGAAGCAGGCTCCCCACTGAGCAGAGAGCCCGATGCGGGCCTCGATCCCAGGACCCTGAGATAACAACCTGAGCCGAAGGCAGAGGCTTAACCCACTGAGCCACCCAGGCGCCCACAGAGATAACTTTTAAATGGAATTGCTGGTGTTTTGCTTGTTTCCTTTGTTTTGTTTTTTAATAGATGGAAAGACTGAGGCCAAGAGGGGTTAGGTGAAGGCTATCCAAAGTTTAACAGGTAAAAGTAAATAAATATTTAACAATATAAATATCAAGGCCATGGTACAGGACAAAATACGAACTCCAGAAGGCAGGGACTAGAACCTGTGCTACATATAGGAGTGTTTTTGCTACTTCATAAGTTGAACCAGTGAGAAAAGATACACGTACGAATACGTGGTCCTGGTGAAGATTTTCTCCAATTAATTATTCACTGAAAGCAGAGTAGTGTTGTGGAAATCGGTGTAAGGGAATCTGTGGAAATCTGTGTAAAGGAATAATTTGAATAACCTCGGGAAAATCTTGTGATCTTTAAAATTCTGGGTTTTTAAAATTTGCGTAGTGGAAATAAATAGTAAGTGTTACCTACCCGGTGATCACAAGATATATACAGAATCACTTAGAAAAGAATAACTTAAGTCCAAAATGTAATTTTTCCCTTAATAGCCCTCTCCTTACAGGGGCGCTCAAGCGTTGGGCCACGCGGCTCATGGCCTCACGCGGATACGGGCTGGAGTAACAGCTGTCTGAGGCCCTTCTGCCCACAGCCCGCAGATCCCCATTGCTGGGCCCCTGCTAGCATTTTCTCTTCCTGGGCTCACCTCAAAACCCCTGGACAATGGTCATTAAGAAGATATGGTGACATTTCAGTGACTGTTAAGATGGAGAAGATCAGTCTCAAGTGAAGGATTATAAGGAAGATCCACTTTAAAAATAGTGATTTCGATACTTCAGCAGCAGTAAACTCAAGACATTTGACGTTCTCCTTTTCACTTTCACTGGAGTGGTTCTCAAGAGGAGGAGCTCTTGGCCTGCTCTCCCAGAGGCGCTGGGAGATGTCGGGCATCGTCAGGACGGCTGGGTGGCACCCTGTGTGTTGGGGTAGCACTGACATCTCGGAATGTTCCAGAAAGCTCCCACAGGCAGCCAGTGCCCCTCCCGCGGTGTGCGGCGCCCCTTTCTCTAAAGAAGGGCGGTAACAGTCCTGGGTCGTCAGAGCTTTCTGCTCTAGCGAGACAGTGTGCTCCGGTACACGGAGCATTTCTGTGATTACAGCTGGTTTTGAAATGTAGATGGATGTCTTCCTAGCTGGGCAACCTTCAGCAAGCTACTTCATTTCTTTCACGCTCTCTTTTCTCCCACTTAGAGTGCTGCGGGGATTCGAACACTGATTTTTTCAGGGCTGCCGCAAGGGTTCAACAGCACGATGTCTATCTGAAGTGCTTCGCGCTGGTAGAAGCTGCTTGATAAAAGGTAGTGATCTTCTTTCCATAGGAGACATATGCACTTGTTCCATACAGATGCCTGCTCTAAAAAAAGACAGAGACGGGAAGCAACTGTTTCTATAAAGCTGCAAAGACACAGTTACGATTCCTCCTGGGCCTCCTCGGTTCCTCTAGGGTCGACGGACTGAAATCCCCTCGACTGTTTTTAGGGCAATCTGGCAGGCTCAAGCCCTCACCAGTCAAGGTGGTTCACCGGGGTGTGGGTGACAGCCCTCTGAAAGGGCCCCCAACTTGTGGGCAGTGCTACAGCATAGGTGGAGTTGCTGGGCTTCCCCTTTTTGGGGTGCCAATGTCAACCCAAGAGGAATGAGGTTAGAGACCAGCACAAGTAAAGGAAGGTACCCGCAGCCTGGGAAGGGCTGGGAGGAAGCGGGGGAGGTCAGGTGGGGGCGTGCACAGGCTGCGCTGGGGGCCAGTGAGGTCAGGAACCAAGCCATGTTTTCTCACATGTCTGAGTCCCCCATGTTCTGAAAGACTCCTGAAATCTGGGCCAGCAGGTGTTTACCGCAGAAGCAGGGCTCTTCGTGGGGCTCAGAAAAATGGCTGCATTCCTTCAAATGGCTTTTGGTTGCCTTGGGGATCTGGCCAGAGTCTACCTGTCCAGGGTCACCCCCTTCTCATATAGACCATGCTTCGTCCACCGTGAAGGGATTTCTGTCCTTTGATCTCAAGGCTTGTCCTTGGTTCTTTGGCCTGTCTCACCTCTCTGGGATGCCATCTCCACTCCCCCTTCCACCGTCAGTTGTCTTTAAGGACACACCTCCACCTCACTTTCTCAGGAAAGTCACACTTTTCTCTGGGCGTTCCTTCCCTGTGTTCTTATTGTATTGATTAATTAATTACGGAACCTAGAATTGTTTAGCTTTCATTATGCGGTGAATATGATTATTAGTCCCTCAACTAAGGTACAAATAAGACTTAATTTTCTGTGATTCAATTTCCTATCGGCCTTTGAGCTCCAAGTCCACCAACCTAGAGCACGGTTTAACCTCGGAACTTTCCAGACCTTTTCTCCTGAACCCATCCCCACACCAGAGTTAAACTACAATTCTGGGATCCAATTCATGAGGCAGCGTGGGTGGGGAGGAGGTGGAGGGCCACGTGGTCCTTGGTACTTGGTGCTCACAGGCTGTTCTTGAGAAGTTTACCATCCCTGCCTGTGCAAACTCTTCAGGTCCAGCTTCTCCCTGCCGCTCATACGTTCTCCCGGGTATCGGAGTCTTGCCAGGTTGACTTGGTCTCGGTATTGCCATTCTATGCCACTCACTCCCTCCCAGCGTGGCCACGGAACAGGGCAAGGGGCTCTGCTCCCATCACCAAAGAACTTCCTCCCTGTCTCTTTCCCCCCGAAGCCCAGAGAGTCTTCCCTCAATCTGGAGGGGAGTCCTAATCCTCTTTCTTCAATACTTCTCCAACACAGACTATTTAAGCATGGACTTTCTTTTCCACATTTTACTTCCTTAAGCAAACTCTCTAAATTCTCTAATGGGTTTAAGCCTTTTGAAAAACAAAGAATCCTCCCCTGAGGCAATGAGTACACAGCTGACTATTTGAAGGATGAATGAAAAAAAAAATGGGGGTGTGGGGAAAGTCCCTTAAGATCCCAGAACAATATTCCAGCCACAGCTGTACGCCACTCTCTGCTGAGCACAGGGACAGAGGCCTAAGTAAATATGAAGTTAAAACATACCCTATGCTTATCCAAGTTCTATAGCTAACCACACAATAGTACAATGACTTTTACTCCAGCATTTATTTTTGAGCTGCTTATATCCCTTGTGACGTTCTCCAAGATCCTTTAAATGTCCCTACACCAAACTTGACTATCTGGACGAAGCACACATCCAGATCGGAGTATTAAAAAGAATGGAGGGGCGGGAGCCAAACAAAAGCGCTGTTCTTTCTCCCTGTTACCTAAAGAATATGCATAAGTTGATTGGCCTTTTCTGTGAAAGAATCTCCCTATTACAAATCAAGATATAGAATAATTTCAACTTGTATTAGGGGAAAGGGGTGTGGTTTTCAGGTACATTTTTCCCTATTATTACTTTACTCTTTTCCAGAAAGTTGAAAATCAATAGCAGCAAATATTCCCAGGTGTATTTAAAAGCAGATTTGTGTCTTCTTAAGTTCTGCATTTTGTTGTTTTTAATGATCAAGTTCAATACTGCAGCATATAAAGTGGCTTGGTGTCTTTGTAAGAGAATGCAAGACTGGTTCAGCGTACTTGATTTGCTGTGTGCACACGCAGTCTCGCTCTGGCAGGTGTCTGAGGGAGAGCACTTTCCTGGGAGGCACAGGCACCGTGTTTCTGTGCATATTAATGAAACTCGACAATTTCGTTATTCTCACTTAAACACTCTGCTGCCACTTCAGCTGATTATGGCTCTGGATAATTGCCACGGTGAGTCCCGTATTTAGTGGAAACAAAATCTATTGATGATAAACATGTGGCCTATCAAAAGCCACAAAGATAGACCTGAATTCAGATCGTGCAGTAAAAACAAGTACGTAAGTCATTATATCGACAAGATGTAACTTTACAGAGCAGGGAAAATGATGAGAGCTTCAAATCTGAGGGAAGAGGTAGCATCAGGCCTCATTATTGTAAAAGCTTGGCTAGAAAATAGATTTTTCAGGGCATGCTTGTGTGGAGGTGAATATTAAATAACCTACTTCCCTGGGAGACGGTGGAGCAAGGGCCCTGTGACTAGTCGGGTAGCGAATAGACCAGAACCAGAGCCGTCGGGACTGTCCTTTCTGGTTGGGTGTCCATTCCTGCCTTATCAGAAGACTGAACTGATCGTGTAAGGTCCCATTATATGGGCCAGGTGGCTGGCTCAGTCCACAGAATGGGAACGATACCATTGAGTTGCACCACAGAATGGGTGACTTAAACAACAAACATTTATTTCTCACAGTTTTGGAGGCTGGGAAGTACAAGATCAAGGTGCCTGCAGATCCAGGATCGGGTGAGGTGGGCCTTCTTCCTGGTTCATAGCCGGCTGTCTTGGTCCTGTGACCTCCCATCGCGGAAGCAGTGAGGAAGTTTCATCTGGGGTTTCTTCTGTAAGGGCACTAATCCCATTCATGAGCACTCCACCCTCATGACCTAATCACCTCCAAAGTCCCCACCTACTAATACAGTCATATTGGGGATTAGATTTCAACACAGGAATTTGGGAGGGGATGCAAACAGTCAGTTTATAGCACTATGCTTACAGTTAACAAAAATTCAGTTTTCACCTATTGTGCACCTAACGTCAGAGAAATGTTCTGCACACCTGGGTGTCTTAGCTCAAAGCAAGCCTCCAGGACTGCACTGAGAGAGACCGAGAGAGCACAGACACTAACTCCCAAATCTCTTCAGAATCCTACCTAAAAAGCGACTTAGGTGGTAGGCCTAATAATGGCTGCCCAAAAGATAGCCCCGTCCTAACTCTTGGAACCTGTGAACATTACCTTACCTGACAAAAACACAACTCTGCCGATGTGATTAAGTTAAGGATATCAAGATGGGGAGGTTATCCTGGATTATCTAGGTGAGTGCAAACTGCCATCACACACATCCATCCAAGGAAGAGGCAGAAAGAGCTTGGACAGGGACAGCAGAGGGAAAGGCACCGTCACTGTAGAAGGACAGGCTGGCATGATGGGGCCACACGCCAGAGATTGTGGCTGCCACCAGCAGCTGGGAGAGGCAAGGCCTTGAGAGAGCGTAGCCTTGCTGACACCTTGATTTCAGCCCAATGGGACTGATTTCAGACTTCTAGATTCCAGACCGTTAGAGACTGTTAGATTCCAAACTGGGGGTCGGGTGCCTTCTACACGGTTGGCAGCACCAAGTACTTGGTGGGTCACAGCAGTACTGGCTCTACTTAGTCATGTCCTCTTTCAGGGTCTTTTGCCTGCTAGATGGAAATTCTGTCAATATGGGGACTCAGTTCTAGTCTTACTCATTTTTGTAGCCCCAGAACCTAGCTTTAGATTTGGCACCAGGTAGGTACTTATTAAACAATTGAGAAATAAAAATTTGTTGGCATCATATTATTTCCAATATTTAAAAGTTGGCATCTTAGTTTTCTAGAACGTGTATGTGTGTTATACTGATTGTAAAGGGCCAAATTCCAGAGATCCCCAAGCAAATGGCAACTTGAAAAGAAAAGGAAAAAAAAGCCTCTTCTGTTGGAAATTAGCCTATATTTATAGAAGAACTGGGATTTGGAAAATAATCTTATACTTAAAGTTCTGAAGATATTGATAGTGTTCAGGACATGTACTCCAAAAGATGGTACCCTGGCATTTGAACATTTTAAGAAGAAGGAATTTGAGAAATGTCAGGTGCTGGAAGGCTTCTTTGATCTCCCTTTTCTTCCTTGAAGCAGGTTGGAAGACCCTCCTGGGAGAGACGCCCTCTCTAGACCCACAGGGAAGGAACATCCTTATCTCTGAGACTAGCAATGCCCAGAGGGATCTGTACAAGCAGGCCTTGCTGTTTCCCTCAATTTATTACCCTTGGCTCATACCCTTTTGCTATAGGATTTCTTTTTCTTTGATGCCTGAGGTTCTTGGTCATGCCACTTCCAAGAACGGAGAGGTAGACCAGATGGGCAGCAAAGTTTATTGAGTGATAGCACAAAGCTCCCAAAGAGGGACAGGACCGAGAGGGTTGCCACCAGAGTTTCTGTAGTCTAGGAGTTTTTATAGGATTGTTGGCAGGGCTGTTTTAATCTGACTAACCCTCCCTGCCCTGTCATCCAATCAGGTTTCTGTCCTCTATTTCTCACGTGGGAAAGGATGGCGGGCTCCTTGTAAAATCCTTTTAAGTGTGGTTTCCTCTTAAGGTGGGGGCCCCTTGTCCCTGCCTGCCTTTCTTCCAACTATCCTTCATTACTTTTGTCCTATCACACCTTCCCAGGACCTTCCACTCTTCATCAGATCTAGCACAGACGTACTCAGGTTTCACGGCTCAGAAGGCTTCCTTGTCATGTAAAATGTATATTAAATATGTTTGTATGCTCTTCTCTTGTTAACTGATCTTTGCTTGGAGAGCCCAGTGAGAACCTAGAAGGGTAGAAGGAAAAAGGATATTTTTCTTCCCCTACAGTGTAAAGTTTGAGTAGTAAAACTGTACACAACCTAGTATTATTTCAAGTCTCTCATGTTTGGTTTTCTCACTGGTCTCCTTATCTCATTCTACCTTCCATGTCCTTTCCCTACAGGGGTAAAGTTCAAACTTGCTAGAGGTGCAGTCCAAATTTTAGTCCCCTCTTCTTTCTAAGCTCATCTCCCACCACTCACTTAGACAAAAATAAATCCGTGTGAACCTAAAGTAGTGTCCATCTGAAGAGCCCAGCACGGTGGTGTTTTCCTGTTTCTGTGTTTGTTTTTTTGTTTTGTTTTGTTTTGTTTTTGCCTTCAGGGCTATTTTCTCTCATCTCTGCTTACCCCGACCCTTTATCCTTCAAAGACCTGATCAGATGCCACTTCTATGAAGCTTCCCTACTCTACTGTTGACTGATTCATCAGAAATCTGATAACGTTTAGCTTTATCATGTATTTTGATTTCACTAATGATGACAATCTTTTTGTGTGTGGATTCCCCATCTTCTCGTTTAGCATAAAAATGGAGGCAGAAAGTTTGTTCTATTATGTCGCTAGTAATAGATATTCAACAAATATTGTATGATAAATTAATTATACCCAGTGACTATTTGAATAAGCAATGATTATTTCATGAAGCCTCACTAACTACAGCATGTTTATAGCAGTATGATTAGACAAAGAGGGTGAGTAGTTGATCTCGTAAGATGCAGCATCCACATTCTAATTTGATGAAATTTCCTTTAAAGGGAAGCCCCCCTCCCCAAGTCCTACATTGATCTTACTTAATAAAATGCCTTTGTAACAAAGTGATTATATATAAGATACAATAGCTTAGACTTTGGGACATGTGCCAATGTCAGACTATGCTTTTATCTTGGTCTTATTGATGCTCTAAGGTCCAGGCTGCCCTGTGCAGTGACGACTGAAGGGAATGGGTGTTATTGCTATTAGTCATCATGGACACAGATAACTCTGGAGACAGTGAGAGGTGGGCATTGCTGAGGAAAGGACTTCCTTGCTTCCTGGGACTGGGAATGAGTTGGCCTGAAGAAGCCTCACGTGGTTTTAGGAGTGGGACTGAGTTGCTCCTGGCCATCTGGAGTGATGCTAAGGACATGGTCTGGAGACCATGCTAAGGGCAAGTGTCTGCTTTTGACACCAATAACACTATCGGTGGGGTAGATGGTAGTCAGCTCCTAACATAGCCAGTACCTGGGGAAATGATAGTAGAGTATTTTGGTCACAGGAAGATGTATTTGGGTTTTGGCTTTATTTGTAATGGTAAGAGTAACTTGGGATATGAGTCGATGGTTATGGGGATTTGGGGACATGGGAAGGGGCGTTGGGAATGACCAAATTTTCTGCTAAGCTAGGTATGCAAGTTTTAAAAATTGGCATACTTGGGAATAATTTGTTTACCCTAAACTTATTAAAGATAGACACTTTGATGGATACGGTTGGTAGGGTTGTACGGCTTTCCTACAGGGTGTAACTAACTTTCTTAACTCCTTCCTCTGGTACTAGGAGCCAGATGATACCCCCTGGCATTTTCCCTTCCTCTTCAATACTCATACAAGCACTCATTTACTGGCCATGTGATGAAATTCAAACCAGTATGACATAAGTAGAATTGATCTGTGTAACTTCTAAGTACTTTCTCACCTAAAAAAAATAGCCACTGTCCTTGGTCTTTGCTTTCCCTGCTCCATAGGCTGCTACATTGATGTAATGTTGACCCAGCTTTTGACGTGAAGGGCAGTGCCCTAGGGTAATGCAGAGTGACAGATGGAAATACTTGAACTCCTGAATAAACTCTGAAGTTACCCTGCTATATTGACCCACTGGGCTGCTTTTCGATGTCTTTGTTTTTCCAGTGTCATTTTTAATTGTAACGAATACAGAAATTGGTACTTAACATTACAAAAAACCTTAAATACGAAGCATTGCCTTAGGTGTTAGACAGTGGACACTGAAAAAATAGAAATTGCAGATACTGGAAAGTTGATGAACTTTGTGATGTCAAGTCAACATTTGGTAAAACTGCAGTCAGGTGGAAGACAGACCCTGTGTCTATGTGGTCATTAGTAATAAAGAAAGCAGCTGGAGAGAGTGAGCCTATTTGTGTGTTGGTTCCTCTTTGCTGCTTTTCACAGGATGTTATAAGAAAGAAATGAGCGCAGGCAAAAATTGGCCAGTTTGCAGAAAGAGCTGGAGTGTGACAGAATCCCAAGCACTCTGGGTCCCTCAAAGGCAAAAGATAAGTGTTAAAAGTGTATTCTTCACAGCCCTCAATACTCTACCAAACAGAGGGAGTTAGACCTAGTGACAGAGATTGGATTAAGTCAGTTGTGTCAGATGGCCTCGAGGGACTTGCCATTTAAGTGGGGAGAGAGTGATAGCTAAATGGAAACTGGGAAATGAGGCACACTTAAGAAATCATGCCCAGGAAAGAATTTTTTTTTTTAAGATTTATTTTATTTTATTTATTTGACAGAGAGAGAGAGAGAGAGAGAGATCACAAGTAGGCGGAGAGGCAGGCAGAGAGAGAGGAGGAAGCAGGCTCCTCGCTGAGCAGGGAGCCCAATGCGGGCCTCGATCCCAGGACCCTGAGATCATGACCTGAGCCGAAGGCAGAGGCTTAACCCACTGAGCCACCCAGGCACCCAGAAAGAGTCCTGAGTGATTACTGACACATTAAGTCAGACCAGAATCAAATAGAACAGAAACCTATCATGTATTTGAGCAACTTTCATTGCCAAAAGACCATGGGCTTGCAATTTTTCAATCTTAATGCAATCCTGAGGCTCCTAAGATGGTTCTGGTAGGAAGCATCTACAAGGAACTGGCATCCTCAAAGGAGGGCTCAGGAGAGTAATATCTTCAAGCTCAGATGCAACCATGAGGACAGTGGACAAGGAAGAACCACCCAGGGGCAAGACCATGGGTTCAGGGGATAGATGGACAAGGGAATTCCTCCTCGAAACCAGAAGCGAAGTCTAACTATAGAGAATACCCTACGTCCAGGGCAAGGCCCTTGGTAATTACTGCCCAGCAAGACTCCATCATTGCAAAGGACCATCAGCTGCTGTGTATTTTCTTTCTTTCTTTCTTTCTTTCTTTCTTTTTTTTTTTTTTGCTGCTGTGTATTTTGATTCTTCTCTTTTCTGAGAAGAAATTTCTATTGTGTGTATCTTGTCTTACCCACCATTATTTATTGAGGATGTTGTGGGGGCGGGGTTGGGTGAGGCAGGGGATGAGGAAGAGAACGAGCTGTAACTTGTCTACTAGGAGATGCATCCCAATCTGGGGGAGGAGACTACCCATTGTGGATTTCAGTTGGGTGCAGTAGTTGGATGGGACTTTGACCCCATCTTTCAGAGTGGGTTGAACATGTTCTGTGTGAAGGAAGGAAAGGATCTACATGGATATTTGGGTGATCAGAAGGGTGGACTTTGGGAAACTGCCACTTACCCCTAGCTTTTTTTCCAGCTAGGTGTGGACATCTGACTCATCTCTGGCAAATAGAAAGTGAGCTGCAGTAGTATGTATAACTTTGCAGTCCTTTGCAACTTAAAGACAAGCATACTCCGCTTTGGCTGTCTCACTCTTCCCCTAGGCTCTAGTGTGGATGTTGGAGCAAGTTGGCTTTCGAAGTATGGGTGAGGACAGTACTTCTGGGGATGGGGGAACAACAATTAGAGAACACCTGTGTGCCTAACCTCTGTACGTCTCTCCACCTCCTACTGGACATACTATTCTTGAGAGAGAAACTTCTATCTTATTTAAAACAAGACTCTTTGTTACAGCAATTTGGTCTTTATCCTAGTTAATATATACTTTAATTTTGCTTCATGTGTAAATATTTATTAGGTGAACACATGGAAATATTCTGGATAACATATGGCAAGTTTTTACTATTCTAAAGAGTTAGATGTCTAGATTGTTGAAGACATGGGTACTTTCTCACAGTGTTACCTGAGTGGCCATTGCTACAGATTAGGGAAAATGGATGTCACTCTGTTTGGGCCACTGTAACAAAAATTAAGATCGGTGTGGTTTATAAACAACGGAAATTTATTTCTCACAGTTCTGGAGACTGAAAGTCTGAGATCAGGGTGCCAGCCAGGATGGTTGGGTGAGGGCCCTCTTCTGGATTGCAGATTTCTTGTTGTATTCTTACGTGGCAGCAGGAGGGGCTGGGAAGCTCTGCTCACTATCCCATTCATGAGCCCAGAGGATTCACCTCCTAATTACCATCACCATGGGGATTAGATCTCCACCATCTGAATTTTGGGGAAGACACAAACATTCAGATCATAACAATAGGTGATCATTTTTGGACATGACTCTGAAAGCCCAGTTTGGGGAGTGTAGGACACAACAGAAGTTGGAGAGAGAAAGCCTTCTGTAGTCCTCCTTGCTGTGGTTCTCATGTCTGGGTCAATTGATTTCAGGTTGAACATCCATTCCTCCAACTTTTACAATCTTGACTTTCTCTTCCAGAGATGTACATCTAAGTAATTTGCAAGCATAATGGAAACAATCAAGGTGAGATCCCTTTTATACTCCTAAACTCTCCAAAATGTATCAAAGATTCATGAGAAGATATCACTTAAAATCTGGTGTGTGCCATCTCTCTCGGGTGAAAATCCTCTCACAGATGCCTTCCCATGGGAGCTGTGCACTTAGTGTGTGACATCCCCTAACCCGGTCATTCGTAGAGAAATCAGTAAGCTACAGCAAAGAGTATTTCCCTATATTCCGTACCCACCCTGCTATCCTTATTTGCAATGAGATTTACTAATGATGGAAATCATAGGGAAGTAGGTGGGCTTCCTGTTCGGGAATTACCAAAACACTTCCTAGTTTCACTTCTCCATTTCCTTAGAGTGCCTCCAGTATTTTATTCTTACCTTGGCTCTTAAGTATGAGAATAATGACATTAATGACATTAATAATGACATTAATTTGTTCCTAGGATGGGACTCTTGTGTTTGTGATGATGGTGACCTGGAAGGAATACTTGACCTATCTCAAACCACCTTTTTGTTGGTGACTATCACTTAATAATCCTTACCCTGAGTATGTAAGGAAATCATTAAATATCTAAAAATGTCTCGTTATATTTCTAGTTGTTCTGATTTCTTTTTTTTTAAAGATTTTATTTATTTATTTGACACACAGAGACATCAGATCACAAGTAGGCAGAGAGGCAGGCAGAAAGAGAGAGGAGGAAGCAGGCTCCCTGCTGAGCAGAGAGCCCGATGCGGGCCTTGATCCCAGGATGCTGAGATCGTGACCTGAGCCGAAGGCAGAGGCTTTATAACCCACCGAGCTACCCAGGCGCCCTAGTTGTTCTGATTTCTAAACAACCTCTGGTGATATTAGAGTCCTTGAAAGAAGATTCCAATGATCAGATTGCAAAAGAGTCGCTTGGAATTTAGGGTATTCCTGTCACCTTGGATTTTCCTCTGAGTGGATATTTAGGGCGGGGCTATTTTCAAATTAAACCAGACTCCCCTTGTCTCCCGTGCACTGAGCTTAGTATCTTACTGACATCCTCCTAAATTGATTCTTTGCCCATCCTTCCTTATGTTTTCATCACTCCTATTTTGGTAACAAAAAGTCTCAACTCCCCATCTGGTCCAGTGAACATCTCCCTCTGACTTCTGTTTTTTCGTTTCTAAATAAATAAATAACCTGTATGATCATTTGATATTTTTCTCCTGTCTTTGGATGACATAATTTAATTTTTTATGCTCCCATGCAAATAAGCATTGTCCAATAATAAAAAGTGATAGATGTACTTGAACCAAAAGCTTTGATAATTATACAATCTTTAAATTAATTAATGAGCCAAAGGCAGCTAAACATTAGCATTTAGAAAGATCTCTACAGCATTAGCTACTAATGAGTTCATTTAGATCCATGGTACAGCCCGTTTTGGAAGGCACAGACCATATTTAATCATATTCAATCAGATCTAATATTGAAATTATAAACACAAAGCATTGTTGAGTGTGAAATTACCATAGAATTTTAATTGTTAAACACATTTCTTGTTGGTTCTCCTAGATCAATGATAATTTGATGAGGAAGTAGGTAAGCTGTATAAAGTGGGCTGTTTAATAAGTAATAAAGAATTCTAAGGTGTCTTGATTCAAGTTGATCTTTCACATACAAATTTTAAAATTTATTTGTCTCATCTGCTTTGGAGGTTCTAGTGCCCTAAGGCGAGCAGGCTGCATTTTCACTGCTTTCCGCTTTGTAAGGGAGGAAATCTTTTCTTTTCTTCCCCTCTAGGTTCCTTGCGTGGTCTAATAATTAAGTTGATATATGACAGATTAACAGGAGAAAAACAAATTTTAGTTTCATACATACAGGGGCCCACAAAAATATGAGACTCAAAGAAGTAACCAAAGTGGGCAGCTTTTATGCCTTTTAGACAAAGAAACACTACATTTGTGAAGAATTGACAAGACAAGGGGGTTTGGGCTTAGGGTAGCAAATTAGTGATGCAGTCTTCTAAGCCTTAGATTCTCTATCTCCGGTGATCCAGATCCCTTCTGCCTTCCTGGTAGAGCGGTCTGTCCCTTTCACAGAGGAGACTTATTTCCTGCTTTGAGGGGGACAGAGGAGGTCACACTGCCCTTGTTGCACCTGCTGTTTTTTAAGTATTCTTAATTCAAAATAATCAATACACCGAAGTGGTATATTTTGGAGGGTGGTACATTCTGCTCCCATTTAACCTTTAGTCTGTAAGGTTTTCTTTTTTATTTCTAAGAAATTAGACAAGATTTTAGAAATGGGTCATCTCAACAATTCTGTTATAAAAACTTTTTAATTGAAATACAATAATAGTACAGAAATACTCCCTGCCCCCACCTGGTTTATGTTCAGTCACTACCCACACGCTTATCCTGACTTCTAACAACATCGAAGAGTTCGGCCTATTCTGGTACCTTACAGAAATGGAATCATACTATATCTTTAATTTCTTCTTCTTCTTTTTTTTTTTTTTTGGTCTGTCTTCTTCTACTTGACATTATATTTGCAAGATTTCTTTATATCACTTCATGTCATAGATTATGCATTTCTTATCGCTGTATAATATCCCATTGGGTGAATAGCCCACAGTTGTTTTATCCATTTTACTTTTGGAGGATATTTGGTGAGTGTCCAGTTTCTGGCTATGGTGAATTATGCTACTGTGAACATTCTAGTGCATGTTTTGTTTTTTGCTTTTATGTTTAATTTTGGTAAAATATGCATAACGGAAAGTCTACCGTCCTAGTGCGAAGTACATTCACATTGTCGTACAAGCAACCTCCATAACTCTTTTTCATCTTGCAAAACTGAAATTCTATACCAATTAAACAGCATCTCCCCATCCCCCGCTTCCCCCAGCCTGTAGCAACCACCATTCTACTTTCTGGTTGGATAAGTTAGACTACTCTGGATACCTCATATAAGTGAAATCACACATTAATTTTCTTTTTGTCACTTCCTTATTTCATTTAACATAAGGGCTTCAAGGTTTATCCATGTTGTAGCATGTGTCAGAATTTCCTGCCTTTTAAAGGCTGAATAATATTTCATTGTCTGCACAGATGACATTGGAGTATATGTTTTTGATGAACATACGTACACATTTCTGACGGAATTACATGTAGTTGGGTCATAGACTATGCAAAGGTTCAGCTCAAGTGTATTTTGCCCAACACTTTTCCATGGTGGTTGTATTAATTTACACCCCACCAGATTTGTGTGAACTAGCTACAGCCTAATGCAGTAAAGTGATTGCTTCTGCTAGCTGGGTATACTCCCACAGCTAGATGCCATTGTAGGAAAGGAAACATAGGATTGTACTAAGTATATTTTCATTTTTCATACTCATGCTGTTCACTGAGGTAAATTAGCTGCTACAATTGATGTGCTTCATTTCTCAGTCGCTAAATAGTTCAGCGTGGGTGTTTCCCAGTAAGGCAGTCTCCTCTCCTCTGACAAGTGAGTCAGGGATTCAGACATTCTCTTTTGTGGCTTCACACTATTCAACATGTGACTTCCAATGTCACCCCGAGCTTGGACATCCAGAGGAGAGTGTGTGGAGGAGGCACGCCATCTTTTTAACCGTCTCATCTAGGACCTGACACATGTCCTTTCTGTTCATATCCCCTTAGTAGGAGTAGGTACAGGGCCACATCTAGACGCAGGGAGTGGGGGTGCATGTCGGGGTGTGGGTGGGGGGGTGCTATTCCCCTGCTGGGCAGCTGCTTCCTTTAGCAACCCTGAGCTCTGGAAAAGGAGCACAGATACTTGTTGGACAGTTAACTGTGTTTGCCACACATGCCTTTGCATTTTTGTGTACCACCCCCTCAGAAGCTATATTCTGCTCAGGATCCCTGGCTTGAAGCTGTGCTGACAGAGATCAATGGGAGGATCTTAGAAAACTTGCTGGAAGCAGTTTGTCATGGACAAACACAGTATGTTGTTAAAGTACAGCTCATAGGAGAAATAAGTTTTAAAAATGCTTATATACAGTTGGCTTCTGTCTGTGTGGTAGCATCTTTTACAATCCCCTTAATGTTTGAGGCCTTCCTCATCTCTTTAAATCATAAGTAAGGAAGGAAAGGGAGAGCGATTTGCAGGGAAGTTGAGAAGTAAGGCTGCATCAGGGTATGTTTGGGGACATGTGTCCTCTATGATTTCCTCTAATATCTTGGTAGATCCCTGACAAACACCAGATAGTCAACATTTGGAGTCGTTACTTGAATCAAAACCTTGGATTTGAACCACTTGGAAAAAGTTTCAGGTCATTCAGATTTCTGCCATGTCCAACATCTACCTACAAGCCTGAAAATCACATAAATCCAAGGTAAAAAATAGGAGAAAGGTGGAGGGCCCAGCAGTAGTTATCCATTCTGTGATCATAATGATTTTATTTTAAAAGATTAAAGGGACTGCACTTTATTACTCAGACCATTAGCATAAGTAAGGAAAGTAGTGAAATCTCTTTCCAAGGTAACAAGGAGAGCTGTCTGGCTCAAACCTATTCAGAGAACCTATTACTCTTCCATCTCTCTGATTCATAACTAGAGTGACCTACATACATTACTTTTGGAGTAGCTTCCCTTTTATCTGCTTCCTAAAATGTGTTTATATTTCTCAGTCATGTTATGAGGCTGTTTTCAGTTGAATGAGTTTTGAGGTTTTAAATGTGATTACGTTGCCATGTGGCACTCATGTGTCCATGTAAGGAGTGGTATTCCACACGAGTAGGAGGGAGACGTCTCCAGAAATAGAGAATAGCTACACGTGTTGAATCCTAATAATGGGCAATTACATTATTGCTCCCTGATCTGCACAGGAAGAGGGAACTGAGGTTCAGGGAGGTGACCTGCCAACGGTCACGCAGCCAGTAAGAGGAGGAGCCACAATATGAACGTTCTGACTCTGAATCACAGGCTCTGCAACCAAGAGCTAAGACATCTTCCTAAAGGAAGGTGCTAGAGAAACCTGATGGTGGGTAATGAAACACGGATCATTCTAATAGACTTGCCTCTCATAAAATTGGCATCCCCTTCCATAGTGAGGACCTGCTACCTTTTACATTCACCACCAAAACCTTTCCCAGTGGTAGCTAGAGCTATTTGTAAAATACACAGAAGCTAAAAAGCAATCAGAGTTTTCCGGGGTTGGAATGCCTAAATATTCTTTTCATTTGTAACTGATTTCTGCCTGTGAGAGTGTGTAAGGGAGCCATGGGCCAACATCTTCTCCAGCCTTCATGATTAAAATGTTAGTAGCGCATTAAGAGTGTACGCTTCATGTTTTCTTTCAACACTCCATTGGAAGAATGAAAGCTTACTTTCTAGAACTTTAGGATAAACCCATTTATAAAGCAGGGCACTGGTTTTGCTGACTGTCTTTGAGAGTAACGGATGGCAGTGATGTTCGGGAGCTACTCCACTGTCGTTATTTGTTCTGAAAGTGTGCAGACCAGCTGAGTTTCACAGCCATTAGAAGCATTGGGTTGTAATAACAAATACCAATAAAAGATATAAGTGCTCTAGGGAACCAATAGATTTTTCAAAAGGTGACTCTATGCCTGTGTACCTTATGTCAGACTGCCTCAAAATGGTAATTTATTTACCAATGGGAGAGGCAAATTAATTCTGTAGTAAAGGGGAGTTTAATTTGTTACCCAGTCATAAGGAAACTGTGGAAATAGCAACTGTAACTATATCAAGAGTTTATTTATTTATTTATTTATTGTCTTATTTTGATTCCCAAAGTATTGGCTACTATTTGACTTCTGCCAAACAGATCTACCAACTTAGGGAACATTTACATTTTCCAATTCCTTCCCATGTTATTTTCAATCTCAACCCTCAAGTACTCTATTTGATGAATTCCATAACAAATTTAAATTACTTAGAATTACTTTACCAGAGGTATTAGAGTAGGTTAAATTAAAAACTCAATTCCTCAATTGTCCTAACCAGATATCAAAGGTTCACATGGGACTAGGAGATACCGTATGAGTTAGTACAGGTACAGAATACGTCTGTTATCTCAGAAAGTTCACTGGATAGCCTTCTTCTTTTGTCTTCTGTCTTCTTCATCCACCTGGTCAAAAGGGGAAAGAAAGTGCGGAGGAGGCAGACTCTCTTCTAAAAAGTCTTGGCCTGGGGGCACCTGGGTGGTTCAGTTGGTTAAGCATTGGACTCTTGATTTCAACTCAGGTCATGATCTCAGGGTCATGAGATGAGCCCTGTGTTGGGCTCTTTGCTCAGCAGGGAGTCTACTTAAGATTCTCTCTCTACCTCTCCTTCTGCCCCTCCCACTTATACTCTTTTTCTCTCTCAAATAGATAAATAAATCTTAAAAAAATAAAAAAAGTCTTGGCCTGGACATGGCACGCATCACTTCTGCTCACATTTCATTAGTGGAAATAAATCTTTTGAATTTCTATGCAATAGGGCCTGTGTCTTAGTCCATTCGGGTTGTAAGTAAAAATGTGTGAAATTAAAAAATACAAAATTGTAAGATATGGAAAAGGCTTATTATCCTGGTTGTGAAGTGCACAAAGTTAAAGCTATTGTTGGGTTGAATGAAATTATCTAATTTAAGTCGTTAGCCTCATGCTTAGCACACAGGCATGCTTTAGGACTGTAAATTATTATTAAAGTGAGAGCAATATAGAAATATTATAAACAATGCTGATAGGCTTAATTATATAAATATAAAAACCACTCACATTTCTGTTCCATAAAAGTCAATTAAACTAAGGTAAAAAAGTCATATAAAAGAGCATATAAGTTTTGTAAATATATCTTATGACTTCTGCTTTTCTGGCCTGCGGTACCAGTAAGGCCACTATCTCAGTATCAGATTCTTGCTTTCATCCTCTGGAGTCTTTTCACCCATGGGCTTATTCAGTCCAAGATATGTCTTTAAAATATTGGCTGCTTAGAAAGGAAACCGAAAGAATCCAACCAGTCTTCAGTAACACTGGTGTTGCTGCTATAGGGAGTCAGGTGAGACACTGGGGATTCTGTTAGTGCCTTCTGCACATATGAATCTGATGTGCCAAGCTACTCCAGTCTTGATGGCACCAGAGCTTGGACAAGCTCCCTTTGTACTGGCTACCTCCCACCCTGCCACAGAGCTGCTGCCCACCCTGCTGTGCCCTCCCTAGTTGGCCTCCTGAGGCCATATCCTTTCCATTATCTCTTTATCATTCCCAGAGTCTGTTTGAAGTATGCCCCACCCCTGCTCCTCCTCTTACCATCATTCCCGCCTTATAGTTTCCTACTCAAGTCTCCCAGCAGACATTTTTAACAGCCTGGCATATGTGGTTTTCCCAGGATCTGGGCTGTTCGAAGTATCCATGGTCGCTGTGATGATTAATGTTTTTTTAAGACTTATTTATTTATTATTTGAGAGAGAGAGAGAGTGGGGAGGGAGGGGGAAGGGAGAGGGAGAGAGAGAATCTCAAGCAGACTCCCTGCTGACTGTAGAACCTGACACGAGGCTTGATCCCATGTCCCTGAGATCATGACCTGAGCTGAAATCAAGAGTTGGACACTTAACTGACTGAGCCACCCAGGTGCCCCTGTGATGGTTAATTTTACGTGTCAATTTGGCTGGGCTCAAAGATCCCTAGATAGCAGGTAAAAACATTATTTCTTGGTGTATCTGTGAGGATGTCCTGGAATAGAGTAGCATTGCATTCAGTAGGTTGGGTAAAGAAGATTGCGCTCATCAAAGTTGGCAGGCATCATTCAATCTGTTGAGGACCTGAATTGAACATAAGTTGGAGGAACGGTGAATTCTCTTTTATTTTGAGTTGGGACATCCATCTTCTCCTACCCTTGGAAATTGGAGCTTCTGGGACTTACTCTCCACCCCTCCCCTCGCTTGCTTCTCAGGCCTACTGACTCAGACTGAATTACTCCATCAGCTTTCCTGGGTCTCCAGAGGTACAGAACACAGATAGGGCCAATTGTGGGTTCCTTGGACTCCATAACTGTGTGAGCCAATTCCTATAATAAATCTCCTCATATATATATATCTCCTAGTGGTTCTGTTTCTCCGGAGAACTCTAATACAATCACATTACTACGTAAATGTTATGAATAAAGTATTAATATTAATAACATGTAAAATGAATGGAAATCTATACAAGTAATATTTAAGATCCACTGAACAAATGATTAAATACAAATTCTAACTCTTTCTTGTCCCCTGCTGGACAGAATGCAGTTTCTAGCCCTTCCTCTTTAGTTTAGCTCTCTCTGTCTGAGCTTAGCGTTGAGTTTAGGAGCAAGAGGTGAGTTAGTATTCTTACCAAAAGAGGAACCTTGCAAACAACAAATCCCACAGGCTTCTAGCCAGAGATTGGTTAGTGGTTGAAAACCTTTGACTGAAATGTTCATTTTAAAAAAAGAATTTTAAGTGCCACTTCTAATAAAATCCCAGAGAAATAAGCTTTGATAGATGATATCTATCAAATGGACCATAAACAGATTGGGGGATATGATTTTGAAAAGCTGTACAAGGTGATAGTTTTACTCAGTGGTTTTAAGAAATAATCATTTTCCCCCTTTATGTCACCAGTAATACATTTTCTTTGTATGGAAGAAGAAAGTACAAATGAGTGGGAGGTTAAGAGTCTGGACTCTGAAGTCAGACCCACTGAGTTAGATCCCAGCCCTGCCACTTCCCACTGTGACCTTGGGTAAGTATTTTAACCTCTCTAAACCTCAGGTTCTTCATTTGAAAAGAAGGAAAATAATAGCAGCTCTCTCGGGGCGGGGGGGTGTGTGTGTTTCTGTGAATATTAACTGAGGTCATGCTTGTAAAGTGCTTAGCATGCATAGTGAACGCTCAATTAATGTCCGTGATCGTTTTATTACCCATAATCCCCCCACTTAGAGATCGCTCTTGTTAACATTTTGATGTATGGGGAGGGGTCCTGATTGTCTGAATATTTATTATGTGAGTCACAGCAGTTACAAAGTTGTAGAATATAGCTGCATAAAAATATTCACTAATTAACTGAGCAATTATAACATGTCTGCTCTTAGATATCCCTACCGGCTTCATCTTGTGTCCAGCCATGGGGTGTGTCAACACCCCATGTTTCAGTGCAAAAACAAGGCCAGTGGAATTGTGAAACTGTGACTCTTACAAAAGATGTGGGATTTCCTGCAAGCCCTGCTGGGGGCTTTGAGAAATGAGAATCTGGCAGAGTTAGACCAGTTAACAACTGAAGAAAGGAAAATCAGCTGTGAGGACGGTAGGAGAGGTCCTTCAAAAGGGAAGGATTTGAATATCAAAAGACTAAGAGAGGCTCTTAGGAGAATTGATGGAGCCCTCAAATATTTCTCAGAAGAGACTCTTTACCCTTGCTTTTTAAGACAGGAGCTAATTTTGCTACATGCTTTCTCTAGACGGACTGTGTCCTGTAGTTGCATGAGGCTATGCCCATGACCGTCAAAGTGTGACTATTAGAGGGGGTTCTCTGATGTAACAAAGCCTGTAAATACTGATTTAGAAGAAGTCCAGGTCTACAGTGACACCCTTTTGTCTTCCCCTCCCCTAATCCCAGACAGGGGCCTTATATAACAAAGAGGATTGTTGACTCTGCAGAAACATCATCTATTTTTTAAAAGGATGAGATCTCTTTGCCTTTTTTTTCCCCCCACCCCAGGCTTTAGAGAGTTTCTGATAGCAGAACTCTATGTTTGTGGTAGTAGGTCCTGCTGAGAAGCTGATAACAGTTAATTATGCTCCTCCCAGCAAAATGAACATTTGTATCCAGCATGAAAATTTCATACAATTTGAAGGGAGGCCCAGTGAAATCCATTTACAGATTACAGGTTAACAAACCATGTTTTGTTGTATTTCAGTTTCTGAAAGTATTTATGCATTCCTAAACTTAAACTTGAGCGAGATTTCATTTAGGAAACACATACAGAACATTCGCCCTTTGCCTACACTTGAAGGGGATAAAGGAGGAATATTGGACATAGCTCCTGAGTTTCAGTGAGAGCAAGGGAGCACCCAGAAGGTGCAGGACGTAGTAGGGTAGGAAGACACTGTCGGTTTATGTAGGCAGAGCGACTCAAAAATATCCTCTGCAGCTGGTGGTACTAGGAACCAGCCCAGAATGTGGGGAGGGAAGGGTTGGGGTCCAGCCAAGTCTCTCTGCACCTGCAGACCAGGATATGAAGGGTGCAGAGAAAAAGGAAGGCACTTGAGTCAAGGATTTCTTACATGTTCTCATTCAGGTCATTCAGGGCCAGACTGCTCTCAGGTTTCTAAGAACTAGCCTGGTCAGGCGGTGTCCTCATCTGTCGGCTCTGTCCAGGCACTGGAACAGGGACCACAACCTTGTTAAATGCACCTGAGAATGTTCTTAACTCTCTCATGCAAATTAAAAACTGAGGATGAGTTTATCTACATCATGACAAAAGCAAAATTGCTTACTTAAACAGCACCCTCAAACTCAAATACATTCAAAAATCACTTACAGGCAGAGCCTCTGGCTGGCGCTGGCATTCCTCATGGATTCCTCCTGGCCAGGATACCGAGGAAGCCATCAACCAGGTGGTGTGACTTATTTCTGCACAAGTTCCGGAAGGTGCAGCTCTCCTTACTCTAAATTTACCATGCAAGACGCTTGCTATAAAATGAATTCTCTTTCCTCCTTCTGTGGCTGGTGGGGTCTTCTAAGCCATTGTAGCTTTTAGCAGGAAAAGAATTGACTGGGACCTAGAACAATCTTTCTCTGAGGCTTTGTGTCTCCTAATTCTCCTTCACTATTCCCTCTCCTCTGGAGCAGCAAGAGTTAAAAGGATTCAGCTTGCTGCCTTGCCAACATTTTGCTGTTTAGCTATTGAATCTTCAGTACAAATGGGTCCCACCTGCAGATTAACACAGACACACCTGGCTTGGCTGAAATAAGGAAGGTGTAAGGCTCTGGGAGACAAGACCCACATACATTTAGAAGTCAACATAAGACAGGACATGATGAGATGCTCGGTTACGAGATAATTTAATATGAGCAGAATCATGCAGGAAGGCTTTATGATGGAGATGCCAGTGTTGTTTTGAAGTCTAGATGATAATCCCCAAAATTTGAAGGCCAGGCTGGATGTGGGAAGGAGAATGGAGTGTGGAAGTGTCATGTTTCCCAGGAAGACAATGGGTGCAGAGCAAAGAGCATGGGACTTACAATCCATTCATTTGCACAAATATTTCCTGAGAACCTACTATGTGCAGACACTGTTCTAGGTCTGGGTAGAGAGTAGTGAACCAAAGTCCCTCCCCTCGGAGTGCATGCAGGGTAGGATGAGAAGATCCACATTTGAGCTTGGCTCCATAAATTATTATCAACCTCTTTGAACCTGTACTTCCTTATCTATGCAACTGAGGTACACGAATTCCTTCCCAGTCCAGTTAGGAATAGGATAAGCAGATAAAGCAACTGCTCCATTTAATAAGCTATAAAATTTGATGGCAATTTTCGTTACCATTCCAACTAGCGAATGATAAGGTGTATGATTTTTACCTTTATTTTTTTCTTGTGGGGGGGTGCTCCTGGATTTTTAAATATAAATTCTTGGAAAAAGAGCAAATTATCACCTGGCTGGTTAAGGATCCAGTAAGACACCAGCGCTGAGTTCGCCTGCCTCCTCTCTACCCAAAAGCTGGGTCCAGGACTGTAGCTTTGGTTCTGGGGAGAAGTAGACAGCAAAATGGAGGGAGATGAGAGGCTTGGTGTCGGCTGGCCACCGATGATGAACAAAATACTACGGAGGAGACAGCTGTTTGTACCCTGTCATGTGGGACATATGCTGATTGGGGCAATGTGTCCCCAGCTGCAGATTTAAGGATCCGGTGTGCTATGAGCTCATGGATGAGGTAGGGAATGACGTGTTTTTAGAAAGTTCATTAATAGAGCTATGTTTCCTTAAGCCCACAGCGGTCAGGATCAACTGCAAATACCATATTTCTTCCTAAGAGTGTAGGCTTGAAAGCTGTGGATTTCTTTCCTTTATGTCTTCGAAAACTTCTATATGGTTTATTGGCTGTAGTGACCTAAATACCTTCATCAAGCCGCAATTAAGTCCTTGGGACTGAGCCGTGTGCCTCTATAGGAGGTAATTACAAAAGCTGGATTAATTTGCCATTGAATTATTTATGTAAGCATAAATATTGCAGAGCCAATTAAACCTCAGGTATTTCTTGAAGTGCGGATAAATCAATTTACACTGTGTTCCTCCAGTTCATTTCAGAGAAAGTGTTTTTTTTTTTTTTTTTTTTTTTTAAAGATTTTATTTATTTATTTCACAGCGGGAGAGAGATCACAAGGAGGCAGAGAGGCAGGCAGAGAGAGAGAGAGAGGGGGAAGCAGGCTCCCTGCCAAGCAGAGAGCCCGATGCGGGCCTCGATCCCAGGACCCTGAGATCATGACCTGGGCCGAAAGCAGAGGCTTTAACCCACTGAGCCACCCAGGCGCCCTCAGAGAAAGTGTTTGACAGGAAATAGAAATCTTTGTCAAAAGGCAAAAATACCCTAAGAATCCAACCCTCCATTAATTTTCTTTGCTCTCTAAACATACCCTGTGAAGTAATTTTATGTGTTATTGTAATTCTTTCCAACTGCCAGAGATAATAAGTCAAAAGACATTGAGAGTTCTCTCTTGTCAATACCAGGAAGTCAATCTTCTGTCTATTCTGGTATAATTGAGTGCAGTGAGAATCAACTGATTTCACAGATATTAACTTTATCGAATATACAAACGGAAGTGTTATAGGGAAAACAATTTCTCAGTGAACTGCAGAGATAACTTAGCAATCAGGATATGCAATCTCCTTTTGGTCTCAAAACTTACTCAAAGGCTGGAGCGTGCCTGGAATCCACCCCCCCTTCTCCCCGAAAAGCAGTGATTTACAGAAATGAAACCTGCGGGATACGTATTATGCAAACGCTCTGGGGAAGTGAATCATAGCACATCCAAACTAAAATTGATGGAGCTGCAGTGAAAATAAAGTTATTAAATTTGTGGTGAAGGGGAAAATGCAAAAGGTAACAACACTTCAACGATATCTCATATATAAAACCAATCAGCTATTTCTGAAGAAGTTGCTACTTGCAGCCATCGGGTCCTCTGTCCTTCTCACTGAGCCCGTCGCACACAGCCAGCCTCTGTCCGCACTTTTGGCCTCCTCTTGTCCTGCTGGTCAAGACTTCAGATTTTAAAATTTTTTTTACCTCAGTTCTAGATTCAGAGCTACAGCTTGTATTCTTTTCTTAGGTACAAGACCACCAAAGCCAGTTCACGGCCCTCATTCAAAACCATGGGAATTTAACCCAATTCAGGTATGATTTTCTAAAGCAGCCGAACATTTCACAAAGCTAAGTCATCTTTATCTAGATCTTTCCTGTGATGGACACATTGACGTATCCTAAACAGAGAAGTTGAAGGATTAAAGACCTTAATTAACATTAATAAATTAATATATGATAGCTCATTAAAATAGAAACTACGGGAAGGTAGGGGTCTGTCCGAGCAGTGCCGTGTAGCTTGGGTGTGGAGCGGTGGATGCCGGGTAACAATAAAAAAGGAGCCATATTTTGGGCAGATGTTACTCTATTTCTGAATATACTGAAGTGTAGAAAATTCTGAAGGCTAGTGGAAATGAGAGGCTGAAGTGTTTGTTGAGACTTATTCAGCAAAGCCAAACAGAATCAAGAAGGGAAGGACTTAAATATGCCTAGGAATTAGGTTCTTATTTTTAACACTGCTAGTGAGGAAGTAGATTTATAGTTAGACAACAAAAAAAATGTTTTCCCCTTTGGGGTTGATGGAAGGAGGAAGATGTTAGCTGCAGAACCCTTTGTTTTTTTGTTTCTAAGCTGAATTTAGTATTTGTTAATTCCAAGGCATTTTGGAAACAGGGAAAACAAGAAAAATATTGAGGCTCCAAACAAAACAGAATCATTAACTTTGAAAGACAGTGTTAACTCTAGTTTGTAAATGCGAAGGTGGAGACCTGGGTGGTTTTGCAGACGGTGGGCTTTCCCATTGAAAGAACTGTTGTGTCATTTCCCAGGGAAGGAATGCTGGTGTGCCCCCAGGATGCAGGAACCGCTCCAGGTACAAAACCCAGTGCTTGCCCTGAGCTTAATTTGAACATTTCTTCCTGGATGAAGAATGCGTTGCTGCTTTCTTTGTTTTTTCCTTTATTTAATTCGAAAATGGAATTGGGAATTACTAAGTTATCTCTCACAGATTCTCTTAAGGTAAGAGTATAAAAATATGCAATCATGTTTGAAAAACCAACAAGAATATCTTTTCGCAGAGATTGTCTTCAATAATAATATGTACAAAAATTATCTTTAATAAGACTGCCATGAATAAACCTCTACCCTTTTTTAATATTTTAGGGCCCTCATTAATTCTTGAGTTTTTCTAAATTTGGTTATGACCTCTAGGGTTTTTCGATTCATAGACTGCTGCTTGTCTTTTTACTGAATGGCTACGATAACTCTGCTTCTTGAAAGCAATGGGGTTGACTTTTTCTGACTTTTCACTTTCTTTGCTCAGTTTTTTGTTGCTATGGGTGTGCCTGGTTGATTCTGACAGCATTTTCCCCCTTCCTCTTCGGTTGTCATCAGTCTTCTTTAGAAGGAGAGTCTAGATGAAACAAGCTGGTTAGAGTTGTGTGTAAAGTAAATGTACAGCAACTGTGAGTGATGGCCTCGGGAGCTGGATCAGTTAGGATCGGGTTGGGCTGCACATAATAGAAAAATCCATAACAGCATTGGCTTAAACAAGATAGATGTTTGTTTGTCCCATAACATAAATCTGGAAGTAGGTAATTCAGGGCTAGTATGGGGTTATAGCAGATTTTATCTTTCAAAGATGGCTATAACAATATCTTCTGCTCTTTTTAAATTATGATCTTGCCATTCCTTGTCCTCTTCCCCCAGAGGTAAATATGAGACCCCTTTCCTTGAACCTGGGAAAAACTCGTGATTGCCTCAACCAACAGAAAGTAGCAGGAGTGACGCTGTATTTTCCAAGGCTAGGTCACAGAGGGCTATACAACACTTGCTTGTTTCTACTGCCATTTTGGGAGGAAGTCCAGGCCACGCTGGGAGGAAGTCCAGACATGCTGGGAAGCCATGTGTAAGTGTTCCGGCTTAGAGCTGCAGCCCAGATCGCAGCCAATGGTAAGCGTGAACCTTCACACATGGAGGGAGGAAGTCCATGAGATGAAGCCAGCCCACATGAGAAATCCTGAGCAAGGACTGACTCCTTAGGCTTAGTCAACCCTCAGGCACCTGAGAGACAATTATAGTAACTAGTTGCTGTTGTTTTGTGCCACAAAATTTTCAGTGGTTTGTTACTCAGAAATATAAGATTGGAATAGGGACTCAAGAAAGTTCTTGGTGACCCAGGCTCTCTATTATTGCTAGCACATAACCCTCAGCCTCATTTTTTTTTTAAGATATATTTATTTATTTTGGAATGAGAGAGGGCATGAGCAAGGGGAGGGGCAGAGGGAGAGTGAGAAAGAGAGAGAAGTCTCCTTGCTGAGTGTGGAGCCAAAATCAAGAGTTGGATGCTAACTGAGCCACCCAGGCACCCCTCATCCTCATCTTTTAAGATGTTGCTAGAGCTCCAGTCACCCCATCTGTAGTCCAGGCAGCAGGTCCTTTCAGGGATACTCCTGGAAGTCCTATCTTGTATTTAAAGTTTTTAGCGGCTAGTATTTGGTTACAAGGTCCCTCTTAGCAGCAGGGGAAGCTGAAAAAAAAATGAATCTTTTATTTCAGGTTGTAATGTACCCACCTAAAAATCGGGTTGTTTGAGGAGAAAAACAGAATGGCTGTTGGATTCAATAACTGGTAGTTTTGAAGGTTTTCTCATGAGCCAGGTGCAAAGAGCTTTAATGCACAGAAGCTGGCACTATTTTACTATGTTCTCAGCCACTTTGGCTGATGGTTAGGTAACTCATGTGTGTAACTTTCACTGTAACTGGTAATTTAGCATGCTTATCCTGGTATTTCTGCACTGATGTGGTAACTGATATGTAATACCCTATAAGTATTGTCTAAAGTTCCTATTAAATTATCACAAATAACCACAAATAGTTGACACCAAAGCTATAAACTGAGGAGAAAACAAAAATAGTTGAGTCCAGCTAGACTATTATTCCTGCAACATGGTTGGGATTCGATTTTGAAGAACATTTTATGGATTCACAAACTCCATCCACCCACTGAACCAGAATATTATAGATGAGAAAATATTGATGAAGGCCAATGATTGCCCTTGACTCTGGATTCGGAGTCCTCCCCAGTTGATGAATCAGGTAGTAGTTTTCATTTGCATAGGTATCATCTTCTGAACAAGAAATGTCTGTGACCTGTCTCCCAAATCTCCTACACTTCCCCCCAAATCTCCTCCTTTTGGATATCCATTAAGAGGTACATCTGCAGACTAAACTTCCAGAATTCTGGAATATAGCTGGGAGGAGATTGTACAGGATAGGTTATGAGGAACTGCACCCTGGGATATGTCATTGCTTTAGAAAAGGCTCTTATGTAAAGGCAGAATTGGGAAAAGGAGGAGAGGCCAGAGCAAAGCCCATTGGAGAAGGGTGGGCATGGATCACATGAACAAGTCTTCACTGAAGGACTCATCATCTAGGAGAAGATTCCTCTGGATGAATGCCTGTAGGGTCCATAGCTGGACCAGTGCCTGGGCACACTAACCCCTTCTTCAGGTCTAGAACATATCTAGTCCCCAAATGCTTAGGGAAGTGATAAGGGAGCCTCTCATCCTTTCCCACTTTGTGTGCAGAGAAAGAGAGAGCTCATTTCATTCAGACAGCAGTAAACAAAATTCCTCTAAACTCAGTCAGATAGAGAAAATTCACAAAATCTTTATCAAACTGATATCAAGTATTTATTTTTTTTTAAAGGGCAAAGACAAAACAAAGCCTCTGGGAGTATCTTATGGCCATTAATGATTCTGTCCCATCTGTTGCTATCCCACAAGTACACCCACAGGCTGTGTGATGAGAACTGATGAGAACCCACAGACACTGAAAGATTTTCAATCATCAAATATTCAATTATGTTCTCTATGTCCTATTTACTAGAGCGGAGAAGCAGACATTAAAGAAAAATGGTTTGCCATAATAGGAATTGGTTTCAGTTTCAAAGACACTGTACTCTCCTGGTTGCATTTGTTTGCTGGTGTAATTTAGCTGTCCACTAGCAAGCAACACAGACGATACTGTGTACAAGGAGAAAACATTGAACATTTGCTTTTAGGTGACCTGGAAACAGAGTAACATAAAAATGAAAAAAAAATTTTTTAACCACTCCACTATCTCCACTCATTGCCTTATAATCTTCTATCTTTCTGTCTGTTATTCTACGTATCTATTTGTTGTCATTGTGTACTACCTTTTAACATGCATCAGTGGAGAACAACTGTTAAAGAATTTACTGCATTAGGGGAGCCTGGGTGGCTCAATGGGTTAAGCCTCTGCCTTTGGCTCAGATCATAATCTCAGGGTCCTGGGATCTAGACCTGCATTGGGCTCCCTGCTCAGCAGGGAGCTTGCTTCCTCCTCTCCCTCTGCCTGCCTGTCTGCCTACTTGTGATCTCTCTCTCTGTGTCAAATAAATAAATAAAATCTTTAAAAAAAGAATTTACTGCATTAGTGTTCATTTTATGTAGACATTCAGACATTTTATTATGGACTGAATGTTTGTATTCCCTCTCAAATTCATATGTTGATGTCCTAATCCCCAAGGTGATGGTGTTTGGAGGTGGGGCCTTTGTGATGCAGTTAGGGTTAGAATAGGCCATGATGGGGTTCCTTATGATGGGATTAATGGCCTTGTAAGAAGAGGAAGAGAGACAGACGCTCCTCTACCTCTGCCATGTGAGGACGCAGCAAGAAGGCAGCCATCTGTAAGCCAAGAAGACACCTTTCACCAGAAACTGAATTGGCCAGCACCCAGCTCTTGAATTTCCCAGTCTTCAGATTTGTGGGAAAATATATTTCCCATCCAGTTTAAGGTATTTGGTTATGGCAGTCTGACCTATACAGATTTCTATTTATTGGTAATGTGGAAGATGATGATAATGACAGATAACATCTGGATTTGTACCATTTGTTGGACAATGTCTTAAATGGTTTACATGCGTAAGGGCCTTTAATTCCACAGCAACATTATGAGTTAGGTGTTATTAGTTGGTCCCATTTAATAGATAAAGAGAGTTTAAAGTCATCAAAACAAAGTCCTCTAGTAAGGAAGTTGTAGACCTAGGACTTGAACTTAAGACTCTGACTCCAAAGACTATATCCTTTTCCAATACGAGGTTTAGTACCTCAGTTCTGAAAATTGTCAGTTGATGATTGTAGCTACTGTGCATGTTATGCTTTGTTTTGTAGAGTCTGCATCTATTTGCATCTGCTTCTCACAACATCCCCAAGAGTAGGTATTATTGATCTTGGCCTCAAACATAGGTGTACTTGGGTCACACCTAGTGTGCTTTCCATGGTGCCTAATTTGTCACTCCACTTTTTTTTTTTTAAGATTTATTTATTTATTATTTGAGAGAGTGAGAGAGAGAGACAGAGAGACAGAGAGAGAGAGAGAGAGAGGCGGAGAAGGGCAGAGGGAGAGGGAGAGGGAGAGAGAAATTCTCAAGTAGACTCCCCACTGAGCGTGGAGCCCAGAAGGAAGCAGGGCTTGATCTCATGACCCTGAGATCTTGACCTGAGCCAGAATCAAGAGTGGGACGATCAACCGACTGAGCCACCCAGGCGTGCCATGCCACTCCACTTTGTAGCAGTGGTTGTCAGTGCCCACGCTATTCTTTCACATCTTATTGTGTCATTATAGGTGAATTGCATTCAATTCCCAAAACACATCTCACTTTCTGAGGGCTTTTCCTGACTGCTGCAGCCAGTCTGCCCACATGCCCAGCAGGCCTGAATTCCCAGGGATTAACACTTTCCTGTTTCCCTCATGGCAACCCTCAACCAATGACTGATGAGAGGTTTTGTGTAAATGCCCACCTTCCCTCACTGTGGGTGCCATAATCCTGACGGGTATCCTTCAAAGGCTCCTGGATGGGGATTGAACCCCAGCTGCTGGTAGGGGTAGCTTGCTTGTGGACATGTCCTTTATTGTCTACCTTCTCGCCCCTGTCTCAGTTACCATTCCCGTACTGCTCTTTTCCTGCATCTCTCAAAGTATTTGCGCTTGAATTCCTTGTCTCAAATTCAGCTTCTTGAGGAGCCCAAACTAAGATAACTCTACACTGTTGTGGGACAGTCATTATATACTTTGGCACTTTAGATCTCCATTATTTTATCTCCTCTCCCCAACTGCATTGGAAAGGGTATGAATATGTAGTTAGTTGTTCCTTCAGGACACCCGGACTCTTGTGTGTTTGGGATTCACGGACGTTGTGAAGGAGACTGAGCAGCCCAGCCCATGGGTACTGGGTGGAGCCTCCAGGGGCAGGGCTGGGCTCCTGATGCAAACTCGCAGTTGGCCGGTATGGTGACTCACATACCCCTAACTCATTCTGCCTCTCCGTCACGTTCTACCTCGAGATGCTTAATGATCTCTTTGAGTTTTAGTTTGGTTAACATTAAAAACAGTGGGTATCTGGAAAGTAGCATCTGATTTCCAGTTTTCCCTGGTGCTGAGTACGTCCTATAGGAATTTTACATGAGTGTGTGTTTGGAAGTACATATACCGTTTTAATTTGTTATTCCACACATGCTAATGTGCTTTCCTTTTGTAGCTGTGTCATAGCTGGAATAGTTGTTTATTACATTAAAAAAAGTTCATTCAAACTTCTTTAAGTCCAAGTTTGTGTTAGGACTAAATTCAGACCAAAGTTCATCTTCGTGTTACTTATTAAGAAAAAAGAGCGTCTGTTAAGTTTGGTGTAGGTAAGTTTGTCTGGGAAATCCCTATCTGGTTAAGAGAAGCTTTTTTTTAAAAGATTTTATTTATTTATTTGACAGAGAGATTACAAGTAGCCAGAGAGGCAGGCAGAGGGAGAGGGAGAAGCAGGCTCCCGTCTGAGCAGGGAGCCCGATGCGGGGCTCTATCCCAGGACCCTGAGATCATGAGCCGAAGGCAAAGGCTTTAACCCACTGAGCCATCCAGGTGCCCCAAGAGCAGCTTTTCTTTTATTGTTTAAACTACTATTTCACGTACATTTACAAAGTAAACAGAAGCAGAGACTTGGCTTTGTTACAATAATAACAAGCCATTCTTATTTATTCACTAATGCAGAACTTTCGTTGGGGGACGTTGGTGTTTGAATTAATAAATGCACTGGTGAGGGTGCAGGGAACATCATGGACTCATTTTGGTGTCACCCTGGGCTTTCCTGCTGGAATCTGGACTGTGTGGTGCCTTTTTATCTGTGTTGTCAGGGAAGAAGGGAGAGTTGGTTAGGCATGAAGCTTTGCATCACACTCATGCATCACAGTATAATGGACAAGTTCTGAATGGCTGCCCAGCTCCCAGTAATCCAACATGCTCTGATCCATAGACACGGAGTCTCAGCTGCCATCAGCCATGTCTGCTCCAGTATGACTTTGCTCTCTTGGCAATGGCTAATTTTTTTCAGTAGTATCCTCTGAATATAAACTGGGTCATTTATACTCTCTCTCCTGGACATTTTAAAATTGTTAACTAAACACAATGGACCTGAGAGTCATTAAGATTGAGTGATGTTAATGCCAATTCCAAAAGAATAGTTCTCAATCCTGGCTATATATTGAGATCTGCTGGGGAGGTTTTTTTTTGTTTTTTATTTTTATTTTTATTTTTTTTTTATTTTTTTTTGTTTTTTATTTTTAGGCCTTTATTTATTTATTTGACAGAGAAGAGAGCATGGGAGCTAACAAGGAGGGAGAAGCCTTCTCCCCACTGACCAGGGAGCCCAATGCAGGACTTTATCCTAGGACCCCAGAATCATGACCTGAGCTGAAAGCAGATGCTTAACCAACTGAGCCACCTTGGCACTCCTGGGGAGCTTTTTAAGTGTACTTATTCATGGGCTCCATCCCCAGAGATTCTGATGTAATTTGTTTGAGTAGAGCTTTTGCATGACTTGTGTTTCAGATTTACCCATGTTGGGGAGGAAAACTTTTCTTTTTTTAATTTTTATTTAAATTTTAGTTAGCTAAGATACAGTGCAATACTGGTTTTAGGAGTAGAATTCAGTAATTCATCGCTTACATACAACACTCAGTACTCATCACAGTAAGTGCCCTCTTTGATACCCATCCCCCATCTAGCCCATTCCCCACCTGCCTCCCTCCATCAACCCTGTTTGTTCTCTATCTTTAAGAGTCTCTTATGGTGTGTTTCCTTTCTCCTTTTTTCCCCTTTCCCATATGCTCATCGGTTTTTTTCTTAAATTCCACATATGAGTGAAATCATATGTCTCTCTCTGAATTACTTATTTTGCTTAGCACAATACATTCTAGCTCCATCCACGTTATTGCAAATGGCAAGATTTCATTCTTTTCATGGCTAAGTAATATTCCACTGTGTGTATGTGTGTGTGTGTGTGTGTGTGTGTGTGTGTGTGTGTGTGAGTGTGTATTTATATACATATATAAATCACCTCTTCTTTATCCACTCATCAGTCAATGGACATTTGGGCTCTCTCCATAGTTTGGCTATTGTTGATAGTGCCGCTATGTGTGTGTACCCCTTTGAATCACTATTTTTGTATCTTCTGTGTAAATAACTTGTAGTGCAATTGCTGGATTGTAGGATAGTTCTATTTTTAGTTTTTTTGAGGACGCTCCATACTGTTCTCCAGAGTGGCTGTACCAGTTTGGATTCCCACCAACAGTGCGAGAGAGTTCCCCTTTCCCTATAGCTTCACCAACACCTGTTTTTTCTTGTGTTGTTGATTTTAGCCATTCTGACAGGGGTGAGGTGATCTCTCATTACAGTTTTGATTTGCATTTCCCTGGTGATAAGTAATGAGAGCATCTTTTCACGTGTCTGTTAGCCATCCACACATCTTCTTTAGAAAAGTGTCTATTCATGTCTTCTGCCCACATTTTAATAGGATTTTTTGGTTTTGGGTGTTCAGTTTGATAAATCCTTTATAGATTTTGGATACTAACCCTTTATCAGGTATGTCATTTGTAAATATCTTCTCCCATTCTGTAGGCTGCCTTTTAGTTTTGTTGATTGTTTTCTTCACTGTGCAGAAGCTTTTTATCTTGATGAAGTTCTAATAGATCATTTTTGCCTTTGTTTCCCTTGTCTCCAGTGATGTGTCTAGTAAGAAGTTGCTACAGCTGAGGTGAAAGAGGTTGCTGACTGTGTTCTCCTCTAGGATTTTGATGGTTTCCTGTCTCACATTTAGGTCTTTCATCCATTTTGAATTTATTTTTTGTGTATAGTGTAAGAAAGTGGTCCAGTTTCATTCTTCTGCATGTTGCTATCCAGTTTTCTATCCATCATTTGTTGATTAGGCTGTCTTTTTTCCCATTGGATATTCTTTCTTGCTTTGTTGAAGATTAGTTGACCATATACTTGTGGGTCCATTTCTGGGTTTTCTTTTCTGTTGCATTCATTTATGTGTCTGTTTTTGTGCCAGTACCATACTATCTTGATCACTACAGCTTTATTATATAGATTGAAATCCAGAATTGTGATACCTCCAGTTTTGTTTTTCTTTTTCAGAATTGGTTTGGCTATTTGGGCTCTTTTGTGGTTCCATACAAGTTTTGGGATTATTTGTTCTAGTTCTGTGAAAAAATGCTGGTGTTATTTTGATAGGGATTGCATTAAATGTGTAGATTGCTTTGGGTAGTACAGACATTTTAACAATGTTTGTTCTTCCAATCTATGAGCACGGAATGCTTTTCCCATTTCTTTGTGTCCTCTTCAATTTCTTTCATAAGTGTTGTATAGTTTACAGAGTACAGATCTTTTACCTCTTTATTTAGGCTTATTCATAGGTATCTTATTTTTTTCTGGTGCAATTGCAAATGGGATAGATTCCTTGATTTTTTTTTCTGCTGCTTCATTATTGGTGTATAGAAATGCAACAGATTTCTGTAAGTTGATTTTATATCTTGTGACTTTGCTGAATTCATGTATTAGTTCTAGTGATTTTTTTGGTGACTGTTTTGGGTTTGCTACATCAAGTATCATGTTATCTGCAAATAGTGAAAGTTTGACATCTTCCTTGCCAATTTGGATACATTTTATTTCTTTTTGTTGTCTGTTTTCTGAGACTAAGATTTCCAGTACTATGTTAAATAGTAATGGTGAGAGTGGACAGACATCCTTGTCTTGTTTCTGACTATAGGAGTAAGACTTTCAAATTTTCCCCGTTGAGGATGATATTATCTGTGGGTATTTTGTATAGAGCCTTTATAATGTTGAGGTACATCCATCTATCCCTACTTTGTTGCGTTTCTTTTTTAAATTTTTTAAAAAATATTTTATTTATTTATTTGACAGAGAGAGAGAGAGAGAGAGAGACAGTGAGAGAGGGAATACAAGCAGGGGGAGATGGAGAAGCAGGCTTCCCATGGAGCAGGGAGCTCAATTAGGGGCTCGATCCCAGGACCCTAGTATCATGACCTGAGCTGAAGGCAGATGCTTAATGACTGAGCCACCCAGGCGCCCCTAGTTGAGGGTTTTTATCAAGAATAGATGCTCTATTTTGTCAAGTGCTTTTTCTGCATCTATTGACAGGATCATATGGTTCTTATTCTTTCTTTTATTGATGTGGTATATCACATTGATTGTTTTATTGAACCAACCTTGAGGCCCAGGAATAAATCCCACTTGGTGATGGTGAGTAATTCTTTTAATGTACTGTTGAATTCAATTTGCTAGTATTTTATTGAGAATTTTTGCATTCATGTTCATCAGGAATATTCGCCTGTAATTCTCCTTTTTAGTGGGGTCTTTGGTTTTGGAATCAAAGTAATGCTAACTTTGTAGCATGAATTTGGAAGTTTTCCTTCCATTTCCATTTTTTAGAGAAGTTTGGAGACAGTTGGAGAAGAATAGGTATTATCTTCCTTAAATGTTTGGTAGAATTCCCCTGGGAAGCCATCTGGGCCAGGGCTTTTGTTTCTTGGGAGATTTTTGATTACTGATTCAATGTCATTGCTGGTCACGGGTCTGTTCAAATTTTCTATTCTTGTTTCAGTTTTGGTAATTTGTAAGTTTCTAGGAATTTGTCTGTTTCTTCCAGATGGTCCAGTTTGTTGGCATATAATTTTTCATAGTAGTATCTTATAATTGTTTGCATTTCTGTAGTGTTGGTTGTGCTCTCTCCTCCTCTTTTGTTTGTGATTTTATCTATTTGGGTCCTTTCTCTTTTCTTTTTGATAAGTCTGGCTAGGGGTTTATCAATTTTATTCACTCTTTCAAAGAACTAGCTCTTAGTTTCATTGATCTGTTTTGCTGGTTTGTTTGTTTGTTTGTTTCTTTATCATATATTTCTGCTCTAATCTTTGTTATTTCCCTTCTGCTGGCTTTAAGCTTTATGTGCTCTTCCTTTTCTAGCTCCTTTAGGTGTAAGGTTAGGTTGTGTATTTGATACTTTTCATGCTTCTTGTAGGCTTGTATAGAAGTATACTTCCTTCTTAGGGCTGCCTTTGTTGCAGGTTTGGACAGTTGTGTTTTCATTTTCATTTGCTTCCATATATATATATTTCATCTTTAATTTCCTGGTTAATCCATTCATTCTTTAGTAGGACGTTCTTTAACCTCCATGTATTTGAGGTCTTCCCAAATTTTTTCTTGTGGTTGACTTCAAGTTTCATAGCATTGTGGTCTGAAAATATGCATGGTATGATCTTGATCTTTTTGTACTTGTCGAGGACTGGTTTGTGACCCAGTATGTGATTTATTCTGGAAAATGTTCTATGTGCACTTGAAAAGAATGTGTATTCTTCTGCTTTAGGATGAAATGTTCTGAATGTATCTGTTAAGTCCATATGGTCCAGGATACTTCAAAATCATTATTTCCTTGTTTATTTACTGCTCAGATGATCTGTTCACTGTTGTTAGTGGGGTGTTAAAGTTCCCTACTATTATTGTATTATTATCAAAGAGTTTCTTTATGTTTATTATTAATTGATTTATATATTTGGGTGCTCCCAAGTTGGGAGCATAAATATTTACAAGTGTTAGATCTTCTTGATAGCTATGCTTCTCCATCCTCTCACTTTCTTTTCTCTTCCCTTTTTTTTTTTTTTTTAAGATTTTATTTAAGAGAGAAAGAGAGAGGGCATGTGTTGGAGGAGGGCCAGAGGGAGAGGGAGAAGCAGACTCCCCACTGAGTGCTGAGCCTGATGTGAGGCTCCAGCATAGGACCCTGAAATCATGACCTGAGATGAAGTCAGATGCTTAACCAACTGTGCCACCCAGGCACCCCTCTGTCTCCTCACTTTCAATCTGTAGGTGTCTTAGGTCTTAAGTGAATCTTTTGTAGGCAACATATTGATGGATCTTGTTGTTGTTGTTGTTGTTTTTATCCATTCTGATACCATATGTCTTTTGATTGGAGCATGTAGTCCATTTACATTTAGAGTGCTTAATGAAAGGTATGAATTCACAGCCATTGTGTTACCTGTAGAGTAGGTGTTTCTGGCTATGTTCTCTGGTTCTTTGTAGTCTTTGTTGCATTTGATCTTTTTTCTTCCACTCAAGGAATCCCCCTTGAAATTTCTTGCAGGGCTGGTTTAATGGTCAAGAATTCCTTTAGTTTTTGTTTGTCTGGGAAACTCTCTCTCTCTCCTATTCTGAATGACAGCCTCTTGCTGGGGACAAAGAATTCTTGGCTGCATATTTTTCCCATTCAGCACGATGAGTATATGCTGTCACTCTCTTCTGGCCTGCCAGGTTTCTGTGGACAGGTTTGCTGGGAATCTGATCTGTTTTCCCTTGTAGGTTAAAGGCTTTTTCCCCCTTGGTGCTTTCAAGGTTTTTTCTTTGTCTGTGTAGTTTGTGAATTTGACTATGATATGCCTTGGCCATGGATGGCTTTTGTTGAATTTAATGGGAGTTCTTTGTGCCTCTTGGATTTTGATATCTGTGTTCTTCCCCAGATTAGGGAAGTTTTCAGATATAATTTGTTTGAATAAACTTTCTTCCCCTTTTTCTCCCTCTTCGTCTTTTGGAACTCCTAGGATACGAATGTTATTACATTTTAATAAGTTGCTAAGTTCCTTAAGTCTTTATCTTTCTTTCCCTCATCTTTTCTTCTTAAATAACTTCATTATTTTCCATAATTTTATCTTCTACATCACTGACTTGTTTCTCTGCTTTGTCTATCCTTATTTTTATGGGATCCATTTGGGTTTGCATCTTGCTTCTAGCATTTTAAATTTTGGCCTAACTAGATTTCAGTTCTTTTATCTTTGTAGTAAACGATGCTCTAATATCTTCTATGCTTTTTTCAACTAGTATCCTTATAATCATTGTTTTAAAATCTAGTTCGGATATCTTAGTTATTATATCTGTATTGATTAAATCCCTGGCTATGAGTTCTACTTCCTATTCTTTCTTTTGGGGTGAATTTCTCTATCATGTCAGTTGGTCCAGAAAAGAAAAGAAGAAGGAAAACAAAGTAAAACAAAACAAAAAAAACCCAACAAAACCCCTAGATCCTGGGTGTGTTTTGGTCTGCTTGTTTAAAGAATCTTCCAAAAGGTGGTCACTTTTCTACTTGTGGACTTGCACTTTTTGTTCTCTCAGATATCTGGTTGATTTTTTGGGTGTTCAGAATGATTTGATAACTATCTAGCTGTGTTCAAGACAAGCTTAGGGTCCCCTTATTCCTCTGCCATCTTAACTACTCTCACAAAAAGTTTTTATTCTACCCTTCTTAATTCTTTGGTTGGTCTAATAATCAAATTAACATAGGACAGATTAATAAGAGAAAAACATTTAATTCTCCACAAAGACAATTAGACTCAAGGATAAACTGGGCCATTGAGGCTTATATGACATCCTAAGCTAAAGAACGAGATAGGGGGGGCGCCTGGGTGGCTCAGTGGGTTAAAGCCGCTGCCTTCGGCTCAGGTCATGATCCCAGGGTCCTGGGATCGAGGCCCACATCGGGCTCTCTGCTCGGCAGGGAGCCTGCTTCCTCCTCTCTC